>JAJGRW010001188.1:1231240-1265672 GCA_025461045.1 Carex parvula | reverse complement strand
TTTTTTTGAAGTTTTTTACTATTATTAAGTATTTTACAAAAACTAGTCAAATTCAGACCTTTGAATTTTGTAACCCATCTTAATAAATAGTAAAAAATATTCAAAAAATGTAAAATTTGATCTGGAAGCACATTTTATTGTGGAGATCATGTTGAACGGTTTGGATCGATGATTTGGACTTTCAAAATGTAGAAATGATGTTGTAACTCAAATTTGTTGTAACTTGATCCCTCCTCTAATATATATATATATATATATATATATATATATATATATATATATATATATATTTATATATATATATATTATAAATGGTAAAATGGGTATTTTATGAATTTAAAATGACTTCTAATAAAAAAGACAATAAAAGAGCAAATTTGTGATTTTCCGGAATTTAGAAGGGTCAATATGATATTATGAACTTTTGAGGGAGAAATACGAAAATCAATGTGTTTGACAGGTATACATGAAGTTCCCCCAATAATTAAAGCATCACTGGATTTTAAGGTATTGAGAAGTCTCTGGAGTTCATATATATGGGCTTTTATAGGAACATTCCAGATAGCATATGATTAATGCTTTCTTTTCAAAAACAACATATGGGCCTTCTTTTTTATTAGGCTTTCTATGAAATTCTGGCCCAAAATTCCTTGAACAAATTTTCAACCGTACTTGTTCTCTCCATTTACAACTAAACGGAGAGGATCTTCATACTACCGGCCCACAGATGATGTTGTTTAGTATAATCACAACTGGATAAAAGATGAACAGCAACACAATTTACATTAAAACCCATAAAATAGTACAAATTAAACGAAACTGGATATAAAGTCCTTCAGAGATTGATACTGATTACAATATTTCAGAGGAAAAAAATTATAATAATGAAGTTTGATTGTTGTAAATTTTACACTGAGAAGCTCAAACTACAAAATGTTACAGATGTCTCTTTCTTTTCTCAACAATTGAAGAAAATAATCTACAAACCTACCAAAATTAGAATTTGGAAGGTTACAAAAATTTTGCAACAACCAAATAAATACCAACAAATCAATAATTCAAAGAACCAATTAAGCAACTAATTAAACTACCAAAAATTACTAAATTCAAAGCTCAAAAGCAGGATAATCGTCGAAATTCCAGAGCATCTGTTGAGTGGGCCCCGCTACCGGGCCCTCGTTCTCGGCTTGTGCCACCACCGCCACCTCAGGCTCTGTACACCGGCTTCCTTCCATGTACGGTAAACCGTAGAAATCCATATACTTTTCATAAGCCATCAGTTCATCTGACAATTCCTTCACCTCAAGACCCGAATCGACCGTTTCGATCTCAACTTTTGGTACCGTGATCGCTAAATTAGAATTTTCGACCGAAAAACCGTTCGAATTCATATCCGATTGGGTCGACTTGGGTATAGGGTTTTGTTCTTCATTCGGGAAATTGACCTTGGCTTTCTTGCCACGAATGCGACGTGCCGCACGATCGTACGCACGAGCGGCCTCCTCAGCGGATGCAAATGTGCCAAGCCAGACCCGAACACCTTTTATCGGGTCGCGGATCTCAGCCGCCCATTTACCCCATGGCCTTTGACGGATACCCCGATAAAGATTCTTCCTTTCCCGTTTCTTCGACACTAATTTAAATCAAAACAAAATAAAAAATTACTATCTCAGCATTTTAACTTCTTTCAAAAAAGTTTTTAACTTTGATGAAGTAAAATGAGATGAAAGGTGGAACCTTTCTCACGAGGGAAGGAAAGAGAGTCGGAATCGGAATCAAGATGGTGCGAATTAGAGTAGGTGGCGGCGGCGGCGTCAGGCCACAAATCGACGGCGGAGAAGCTATGGCTACTACTCCTCCGAGGAGGGTTTCTCTGAGGTATAAAATCGTTGATGATAGCACCTCCACACATTGTATCTCCTTCTTGATGGAATGAAACAAGCTTTGATAGAGAAGAGTTGATTAGAGTTGATATAAAGTGGACTTGAGTTGGTTTGAATTGAGTGTTTCTTGGGGTTATATGTATATAGGTGCGGTTTAATTTAAGCGCGCGAATTTGTTGGGTTGGTTCTGGAAGGGAACAGGATAAGGATGGAGGTACAAGAAAAGCGCGGTGCAGAGAACGCGTACAGGTTGGGTCCAGGCAGGCAGTCAAGTTTGGTCCAAATGAAACTTTATTTGTTTATTAGATTAGAAAAGAATATCAAAGAATAATTGACGTCATTTGGGTCGCAGTACAAATAACATCATCATATACGTAATTTCATCTCGAAATTTTTATTAATAGAAAAATAAATAAATAAATCTCGACAATAGGAAAGAGATTCGGGAAATTCGACATATAAGAAAAACGTGATTGTCTGTAACATCCAGAGTACGTTATAGATCAAAACGTTCAAATTAGCGAAATCAAATTAACCACTAATTAACGAAACCGCACCTTCTATTTTTCAGATTTAGTTGGATGGTTCTAAAATAATTTGAACCATTAATTTCATATCCAACTGTTCTGCTCTTTGTTAATCATGCAATGAATTCTTTGTAAATTAGAGAGACTTCCAGAAGGTTGAGAAAGATTTTGAGCTGTAACACGTGATGGTCTAGCTGACCTAGAAAGACGTACCTCACGATTTAAAAATTTCTCCATATTTTAAAATCAAGACGTGACGAATTTTTGCAAATAGACAGGTCAAAGTTCTTTTTTTAGCGAAGTATTTAGTTTACTTCCATTCTTCCTCACTGACTAGTGGGTCCAGTGTTACAGCGGCACGTGAGTTGCACTCTCGGAACAGTATAAGGTCGAAAAGGTCCGTTGAAATAGTTCCCTAAAATGCTCCACAAGGAAAGAATAAGGATCCTGAAAGGTGACAACTTGTGAAGGCTACAAGTTAAAAAATGTCTAGTAATTAATGACTTTCTTGGAGAATAAGACTGCCAGCTATTTAAGAAATTTCATGTATACCTCTTGCAAGTTTTGAAATTAATTTTAAGTATTTTCTCCTCTAAATTTCATAATTTAATATTTATCCTTTTAAATTTTAAAAACTCACAAATTTATTTTAAATTTATAAAATGTTCTTTTTATCCTTTATTAAAAAAGTAAAAACTAAAAAATATGTAGTCCGTGTAAGAAATATTTAATATTTTAATTATTCTATTTGTGAGAACTAATGATTCATTTCTCTATTTGTGACACATGAAACAGTGTATACAATATACATAAGTGTTAATGTTTATGCGTCAAAAGTAGTAAAAAAACCATTTAGCACCACAAACTGATCAATTAGACATTTTACACATGTTACATTTTTTTTGTAAGGATAAAATGAGTACTTTATAAATTTTGATGAATTTTAATAAAAAAAACAATAAATTGATTATATTTTTGAGTTTCTTTTAATTTTAGAATGTGAAATATGATATTATAAATTTTAGAGGGGAGAATTAGTGTTGTAAATAATGGTATGCTCGTCGGACGGACAAGGTACCACCAAGCGATTAATCGGGAATAATTAAGAATAACTGAGAATAATTGGTCATAATTGGGAATAATTGTTCGATTAGTCAGAAAAATCCGTGACAGTTTGATCACCACTAATGACTAATCGGCCGATTAATCGGTCTAAACGGCTGTTTTTTACAACACTGGTGAGAACACGTAATTTTATAAAAATTTAGGGTATGCATAAAAATTTTCCATTTAAAATTAGAGGGGAAAAAAGGGTAAGATTGAAAGTCTCAAGTCAAAGTGCAGCTAGCAGCACACAGAATAGAATTTGTGTGCGGCGGTGGCCGTTGTTTCATTTCAATGCTAGTACAAGGTTGGTTTGTGGTGTACTCCAATAAAATATAAATTTTAGTACAATGCTTCTAGAAGCTAAGAATTTCATATATACCTTTGGAATATTTCCCCATCTGAAATTTATAAGATAATATTTGTCCTTCTAAATTCCAAACACAAACAGATTATTCAATTTATATTTTTAAAATTTTATTTTAAATTTATAAATTTCTGATTTTAACTTTTATTACAGAATTAAAAAAATATAGAATGTGTTAAAGAACTAATTGGTCAGTTTGTGATGACATATAATTCATTTTTCTATTTTGATATAAACACGTTGACATTTAGATATATGTTTGTGTACGAGTATAAGCAAAAAAATAAATCATTTGTCCTAACAAACCGACTAATTAGAAAATGAAACACATCTTAAACCCACTACATATTTTTTTTTATCTTTTTAATAAAAAAAACATTTGGAACTTTATAAATTTAAAATATGTTTTAATATAAAAGATAATAATTTTAGAAATTTGTGAGTTTTTGAAAATTTAAAATAATAAATATGGTATATAAATTTTGGAAGAGAAAATGAGTAATTTTGAAATTTAAAGAACGAGGGAAATGAAATGGGCCAGCAAAAACAAATAAAAAATAAACTAAGTTAAATTGGGCCAAAACTATATATGGGCTTTGTATTGAAACTTTATATTGGGCCAAAACTATATATATAGGCTTCGTATTGAGACTTCAAGTGTTTTCTTTTCCAATTGCATTTCACTGCGCCTTAGATATTTACAGATGCTTCATTACAAAAAAGAAACATGACAATACAAGTTCTTCATAGATTCAAAGTTTCATACTATTCAAACTATAAATTCAAACCATAGGGGTTTAAGATGTGTCATCTTGAGAACACATGATGCAATAACAATGTTCCGTAAGGGTGTTCATCAGTTCGGTTCAATCGGTTTTAAAACAAACCGAGAGAGTTCTGATTAATTGATTTGGATTTTCCGGTAAAATGAATCGGTTTGATTTATTTTTTAAAATTGGTTTAATAGTTCAGTTCTGTTTGGTTTAGAAACTTTAAAACCAGTTAGATCAAACTAACTGAAATTTCCAAACCCGTCCCCCGTCGACAAAACATTTAAAAATAATTAAAAAAATTAGCCAAAATGTATATTGCTTGATTTGGTTTAAAACCGGTTAGACCGAAGAAATAAACTTTTTAAATCCATCTTAAAAAAATTAACAAAAAATATTTTTTTTTTTTATGATTAATTTTTTATTTCGGTTGAACCGAACAAACCGGAATTTAGTTCGGTTTTAATTAGCTAGGTTAATAAGATTATTTCAATAAGTTCAATCGTATTTATTGAAAAACGAATAAAATTTTAGTTACATATTTTATTTCAGTTTTAACCGAACCGGAACGATGAACACCCTCTGGTTCCTTGTTTGTTTTAAGAGCGGAGCCCAGAATTTTAGTAGGCTGGAACAAAGTTTAAAATATAAAATATACACTTCTAATTTTTGAGGAGAAAACATTTTGCAAAAATAATTATAATAAGGTATAATTTCATAATATTTTAGTTTTAAGTAATTTTTATACTTTATTCCAAGAAAATTTCAAAACGAGAACCTTTTTTTGTTTTTATTGTTTTTACTTTTTTGAACCATGAGATATACGGATACAGATAGAATATTATACAGATACAAATACATATACAGATATAATTCTAATAACTAATATTTGTATTGTAACAAATTTAATATATTATTTAATAAATTTTATGTTTTATCAGAAAATATCAATAATATAAAATAAGGGTGTAATTCATATATTTAATCAATACATGCAACAAAATAATTAATCTTATGTTAAACTTTTTATGTCATTACAAAATATATATCTCGTTATTAAAAATTAATCACTTGTATAATCATATGTTTTAATCACAAGATGCAAAAAAAAAAAATCTCTAAACTTATATGATTATAAAACAAACGGATAAAATAATATAGAACTATGTGTATCCATATGTGCATCCACACAAACAAATATCCGAAAAATAAAAAAAAATACATATACAAATAATTATCCGTATCTGTATTGTACAAAAAGATATCGAAAAAATTTAAAAGCTAAGATACGGATAAATAATTATATGCAATAAATTATTTTGTATCGCAATAAAAATAATACGGATAAAAATAATTATCCATATCTGTATTGTGTATAATTTCGTATACAAAATAATTTCAGATAAAAGCTAAGATACGGATAAATAATTATACAGATCAAAAAAATAATTTCGGATAATTATTTGTATCTGTTTATATATGTATTTATCTGTATAAAAAAATAATTATACGCAACAAAGAAAAATACATATACAAATAATTATCCGTATCTGTATTTATATATTTATTTATATAAGTCTTGCATATGTATCTTTATTCACAAACTATTTATTTCAGAATATCCAAATCAACAAAAATTAATTTCGGAACGGTTTGGTCAATGCTTGGTCTTGCTACAAAGAATAGAATCTATGTAGAGAGAGAAACAAATAATTAGCTAGAGATAGATGATTTAGAATTGAATCTTAAATTGTCATTACATTAAATCAATCATACAATTTTAGAAACATGCAACATGCTTCAGTACATGTATCTTAATCATATTATAACTACCCTAACCAACTTTTTGTACACCGGATTTTCTGTGGCCATATCCTCAAATCCCGCCGTAAATTTCTCCATAGGATTCTCTTTTGTGGTGTATCTTTTCACTTTATTGCCTTTACACCTTTTTGAAAGAAGAACAAGGACCAATGCAGGACTTGGCAGTTGGTACTGTTTTTGCACACCTTTCAAAGTTAAGATATTATACTGGTAGTTCTGTGGTGTTTTTGGTGTGGCGAGTTACTAATTGTCTGGATTGACTTGTCTTATTTTGTAAGAATTAGGGTGAATATTGGTTTGGTTCGGTTAAAACCGAAATAAAATAGGCAAACTATAATTTTATTTGGTTTACAAAAATACAACCGAATCAAATAAAATAAACTTATCAACCGAATTAATACTAAACCAAACGAACTAAATTTCGGTTTGTTCTGTTGAACTGAAATAATAAGATTAATCATAAAAATAAACATTTTTTTGTTAAATTTTTAAAGATGGATTTAATTTTTTTGCTTAGTTCAGTCTAACTGATTTTAAACCAAACTAAGCAATATATTTTATGTTGTAATTTTTGAATTTTTTAAAATGTTTGGTTCCGACGAGGAACAGGTTAAATTTTTTTTTGTTTGTTTGATCTAACTGATTTTAAACTTTTCTAAAGAGAAATGAACCAAATCAAACAATTAAATTATTTTTTAAAAAACTTAACAAATCCATTTGATCAAAAAAGCCGAACCGTTTAATCCGAACTCTCTCAGCTGCGTAAGAATATTTTTTTCAATGAATCGCCACACCGTAGTAAGTATAGTAGTAAACATATGATAAGGTGGGTAGTAAATAAAAAACCTACCAGGGGGGAAAGTGGATATGTGTGTGTAGGTGCATAAGGGGTCACAGCCAGCCGCTCAGGTGTCATTTCTCAATTTAATTCAACCTATTGCCTATGCTGTGTCTCTTATTATTTTTATTTTTTTGTAATTACTGTATCTTTTTGTAGGATTTGTCTTGACATAAAATAACCTTTAGAGGTAAGTTCTACATTTGGAAATTTAATATTGTAAGAGAACGGAGTAGGTTCGATGTCCATCGGACCTGCTTTTAGGTTCAACGAGCATGATGACCGTCCAATCTAATTTAAGATTTATGTGCACGAAAATTAAAACAGACACGCACAAAGTTTAAAGCGTTCCGCACGAATCTTAAAGTAAATCAACGGTGATTAAACTCATCGAACCAAAGTAGGTCCGATGCCCATCGGACCTACTCTCAAGTGCTCCAAAATACATGAGGATAATCTTTAGCCTCCTTTTAATTAAATTTTTAATTCTTGTCTGAGTCTGGTAAGACACTTCTATTCTTAAATTAAGTTTCCTTAGACTTTATTCAGGAATTAAGGTTACTGAACATTAACTCCTTAAGTTTAGTTAAAATTTAATATAATAATCCTTGCATAACAATCTAATAAGTATTGATATTTATAACTAAAACAGAGTTTCAGTCCATTTTTCCTTAATTTAAAACATGCTCTCTGACTAATTGTGTGGTTAAAACATTCTTAAAAGATATTCTCTCAAACATTTACTTTCATTTGCAACGGATAAGTGATGTACATCATCTAATATATAAGGCTAGTTTGTTTTAATCTTGATCCGTTATAAATTGGTAACTTTCCAAAAGGCTAGATGACTAGATTATATTCATCATCCAAAATAATAAAGGAAGCTGATAACAATACCCGCGCTACAGTACCCGCACTGTAACTATCATAACTACCATAACTATCTGAGGGACCGCAAAAACTCCAGCACAATTTTTTTCTCTAAAGTATTAATACATATAAAATGAAGTAAATACCTATGCACGGAAGTATTTATACCTATAAGGTGAACAATTTTTACGTAAATAATTATCTCCTAAACCAAATCTTTCAAACGTACCCGCACCATAAATATTTGTGGAGAACCACTCAAACTACATGGATGACCATACACGTTTTTAGAGGTAGTTTTTTTTTCTCCGTTCAATCTCGTCCATATTTCTGACAATTTGTGAGGAATTTTGCGAATCTAAAACCACGAACGTCTTCTACACAATTTTCTCTTTCAAATAAGATCTATGATGACGTACTTTTGGGCTCATCGCCACACAAATATTTATACCTCGGCGTGCAAGTATTTATTCCTATACTTGCAAGTATTTTTTACATATGACACTAGATAACGTCTGAAAAGATTAATATTAAGTAATGCAAGTATTTATATCTCTGCACTGAAGTATTTATACCTATGTGGTCAACTATTTTTGTTAGAGTAAAGTTGACTATTGGGTAAGGTTGATGCGGTGATACGGAGTCCCTACTACTTCATTAGAGGAAAGTTGACACGAGGACGATTGGGGGACTGAAAAATGAATGATCATAACAAGTTATGCATCAAAGTATTAATATTTTATTTTTCAAGTATTAATATCTTATCTTCCAAGTATTTTTATCTATGAAAGTTAATGCGGAGACGAGTGCGGGGACTGAGAAAGGGGACCATATAATTAGTGGAGATCATAGAGGAAGAGTGTTGTAGGAATTTTAGAATAATAATTAGTGGAGATCATATAATATCTTTTTAGATAATAATTTGTGAGACCATATAATTAGTGGGGACCATAATACATAATTTCTCTAAATGGAGTGGGATTTTGAGGGTACAAAAGTAAGAGTACTCAAATAATTATTTAATAATAAAATGGTATTGTCTTCTAATTAATCCTACATAAATTATTATTATTTTATAACAACATTATCATGCACTTGCAAAAACATTAACATATTTGGTGGTATCAATTTATTGCTCAAAAACAAAATATAACCTTTTTAATTACACCCTCCTTTTCTTGAGTAAAGAACAAAAAGCTACCCAACTATATATACAAAAGAACTTATAACAATAATACATGGTATTAATTGCTTTTGCAGTGACCTTTTGCAAGTGGAGGAATGTTTTTTTTTTTTCACAGATTAAATTATTCCGGACTCGCTTGTCAATTGAAAAAAAAACACACACACACACGCATTTATGAAGTATGTACAAAATATATGAACAAATATGAATCATGTGTGCAAAAAATGTGGTTCATTAGCGCAAGTAGGGGTGTTTAAAAGGTTCGGTTTATTTTGTTTTCAACCAAACCAATTTTTTTTGGTTTAAATGGATCAGTTAGGTTGAATTTTTGAATTATTTCGTTCAGTTCGGTTTCGATTTTCCAAAACCGACTAAAACGAACCAATCAAATTATAATGATTCAAATATAATTTATATTTTGTTTGGTTCAATCATCGCTTCCTTTCTTTTAATGTTGGTTTAAATATTTTAGAACGTCTACATATTTTGTACAAAATTGAAAAAGTTGTGTATGAAAATGTATATTTTTTGTTAATAATAGTACCAATAGATTTACTTTTGTTTGAACCGACCAAACTGAAATTTATTTCTATCTGTTCAGTTCGATTCTTAATTGGTCGATAAGTTTAATCAGTTTAACAACACCTCCCCTTTCTCTCGGTTCTATCTTCTCGAGTGGAGAGGAGAATGAGGGAGAGGAGAGGAACCGGGGCTGAGCGGAGTTGGAGCCGAGAGTACGGTATCGTCAGAGCTCATAGCGTAGATTCTCCATCTCGATTAGAGTGCGACGGTAGGTAGACCCGATCATTGTCGGAGCGCTGCGGCGGTTGAAGAAGCGGACCCGGTCGTGGAGCGAGATGGCGTTAGGGTGATCAACATCTCGATTAGAACGCGACGGTGAGTAAATCCGGTCTTTGTTATAGCGCGGCAGCGGTCGAAGAAGCGGATCCGTCGTGGAGCGAGATGGTGTTAAGGTGATCAACATCCCGATTGGAGCGTGACGGTGAATTAATCCGGTCTTTGTCGGAGTGCCGTGGCAGTCGAAGAAGCGGATCTGGTCGTGAAGCGAGACGAGAATTGAGGTATTAGAGTAATTAAAATAGATTAGAATATTAGTGTAGTTTAAAGGTTTTCATGAGAATAAAAGTGTAGATTTAGAAATTACGGTCATTTGACTGATCATAAATACGTTTTTTTATCCATAAAATTGTTAGTAGCCATTTAAAGTCACTATAATTAAAAAAACATTATCAGTTTAGTTCTATTTTTAAAAACCGAACGACAATTTAATTTAACTATTTTACTTTAGTTTTAACCAAACTTACTGTTTGCACCCCTATTTGATATTTCACATTTTTGTAGTGCAAGGTGCTCAATTCAAAATTCAAAATTCCAAATATAGACATGTAACGGAAAACTGCCAATAAATTCATCAGCCATTAATGCTTATCCAGTTACCAAAACAGAGAAAAAGCAAACAAATGGGGCCAAAAGGTTTTTATATATTTTATTTTATATATTTGAAACTAACATGGGTTGCTTAATTAATGTGACCAGTCAATGTATTCCCTGTGAAAAGGGTATTTGGGCAACCAATAGGAATTGAACAAATAATTTAGTACCTTCTCAGAGAACTCATGTGACTTCTTCTGACAAAAACAGGGAGTAGGCCCCAATTTTACAAAAACACCCCTGTATTTATTTTATTTTATATATAGTATCTTTTGCAGTGTTTCAATGACAGAATATTTTTATATGTCCATTCCTATTTTCTCTTAATAAATACAGCTGTGACTGTCAATTATGATTATTCAATTGTTAGGATAATATTGTTTTAAACTAACTTGAGAATTTTTCATAATCATGTTTATTTTCATGGAATATCAAATTTTAGTTGGGTTGTAGTGGAAAAGTACAGCAATAATGCACTTATTAACTGTCATTTATTCTTATTAAACTGTTAGGAAAATATTGATTTTAGTATATAGTTAAAATGCTCTGTTATTTTCATGCCCCAATAATTTCTCATATTTTTATCTTCTTTTTCAAAGTTCAAACAATCAATTCGAGCTCCTCAATGTGATCTCCATATTAAAATGTGGTTGGAGATCATATTTAACAATTTTTTTTTTTTAAAAAACAATGAAGCATATTATACTATCTCTACTATGAGCAGTATTGTTTTAAACAAACTTGAAAACTTTTCATTGTGATGTGTATATTTATTAAATATCAAACATTAGTTGGGTTGTGGTGCAAAAGTACCTCAATAAATGCACTTATTAACTGTGTATATACCCCTTATAATATATTATATAAATATCTCCTCTAATTCCTTTCAAATTAAACCAAAACAGAGCCTCTAAATATTTTGGCGCTCTATAAATAGAGGCTTCCTTTTCCCTCCACTTCTCAAGGGGGAGAAACCGAGACCAACTAATGGCCACCTCCAGTGCTTGTTCCTCTATCATGTCTCTCTTGTTTCTCTCTCTGCTTCTCACCTCTGCTATTGCATTTCCAGCACACTCCACACACACTCACCCCAACCATGGCCAAGCATCTCATAACTATAGAGATGCTCTCTCTAAATCCATACTCTTCTTTGAAGGCCAAAGGTCTGGGAAACTCCCCTCCAGTCAGAGAATGAAATGGAGAGGAGATTCCGGTCTCTCCGATGGCTCAGCCATGAATGTATACATCTCTCTCTCTTCTTTGTACTGTTTAAAAAAAAAAAATTAATTAGAATATTATTTAGTTCAGTAGTTAAAAACAATGTGTTCACATTTTAGTGAAAATGAAAAAAAGAAACTGCTACATGTACAAACAGACAAATTTTTATCCATTTTTGGAATGTCAAATTGTTAGATAGAAAAAACATTTTTGGTTAATTTTTGTGGATCATTTTCATGACCCCACTTTCTTACATTTTAACTGACATATATAATATCAAGTCATATAACACCCAACTCAGAAAGAAATGATTTTTTTTCTTACCTTAAAATAGGATCTTTTTATTTAAAAAGAATAAATAACACTGGAAAATTATACCATGTAAAATGAGCATATTGCTTGCACCGTAAAAAAAAAATTCGGTGCAAACATGTTTCCGGTGTTTCCTATTTGTCGAAAACCTCCCGACTCTTTTCCTTTCTAGTAGAAAATAATATTGTATTTCTAAATAATTTTTTTAAATATAATGAATTTGGGTTTTATTTTTTGTTGAAATTTATTTGACAATGTAGGTGGATTTAGTGGGAGGATACTATGATGCAGGAGACAATGTGAAATTTGGGTTTCCCATGGCTTTCTCTACAACTATGCTTTCATGGAGTGTGATTGAATTTGGTGGATTGATGAAAGGAGAATTAGAGAATGCTAAGGAAGCCATTAGATGGGGCACTGATTATTTGCTCAAAGCCACTTCTCATCCTGACACTATTTATGTTCAGGTCCCTATTTTATATACATTTTCATTTTTTCAGATAAATTTTATGTCCTGTATTTTGTTGTTTTTTAATTTACAAAGTGCAAAAATACCCAATATTTGATATTTATTGGAAAAATGAACAACATTACAATGAAATATTTATATGATTTATGAATGGTAATTTTGATGATATAAAGGTAGGGGATCCGAGCAAAGACCACGCGTGTTGGGAGAGACCAGAGGACATGGACACACCGAGGAGTGTATTCAAAATAGACGCAGGGAATCCAGGCACGGATGTGGCAGCTGAGACGGCTGCGGCACTTGCAGCCGCCTCCCTCGTGTTTAGAACTTGTGACCCTAATTACTCCAAGCGACTCCTTAATTCCGCCATTAGGGTACTAATTTAATTAATTCATTTTCTCTTAAATTATAAATTGATTGCAATCTTTTGCTCTCGAAAACTGACCAATCATAATATTGAATTTTTTTTAAACATGTTACATATTTTTTTATTTTTTAAAATGAATTTTAAAAGAAAATACAATAAAATGGATAAATTAGTGCGGTTTTGAAATTTAGAAGGGGAAATATGATATTATGGATTTTAGAGGGGGAGATTCTCTCTTTAATACCTTGAAAAAATTGTATTTTATTTCTTGGGAACTTTTTGTTATAAAAATGTTATTGAATGCCTTGGAAGTTTATATTATTATTATTATTATATTAATTTTGTGTATATTCATTAATAATTACATGTACATATATAACAGGTCTTTGGATTTGCTGACAAGCACAGAGGATCATACAGCAATGTTCTCAAAAACGAAGTGTGCCCCTTCTACTGCTCTTACTCTGGCTATCAGGTCCCACATTTACCCCCTTTCTCTTCTCTTCTCCCATTGGTCCTCTTAGCATCTCACAACACTTTGTTCTTTTCTCATTTAATGTTGGCTTTTGCTGCTTTGCAGGATGAATTGCTATGGGCTGCTGCATGGCTACACAAAGCAACCAAAAACCCTATCTACCTCAATTACATCACGGTCAACGGTCAAACCCTTGGGGCTGATGAATCAGACAACACTTTTAGTTGGGACAACAAGCATGTTGGTGCCAGAGTTCTCCTCTCCAAGGTATCTGACCTGTGGGCCCCACCTTAATTCCTCTTATTTTTTATCTCTATTTTATTTTATTTTATGGGAATTTCATAATATCATATTTACCTAGCTAAATGTCAAATTGACTATATATTTTTATTTTTAAGAAAAGATAGGTGGAAACTTTATAAATGTGAGTTTTAGAAATTTGGGTAAATATGGTATTATGAAACTTTAGGGGTAAATAAGTAATTTTTAGGTTTTGAGGGTTATACATGAAATTTTCTCTTTATTTTATTTGCCTTATCCTTCCCTTGTTCATTGGACACTTTTTCATTGGTTCAGTGCTTGTGCTCAAAGTAGGATGATTCTTTGTTTTTTTACATGTACTTGCTTCAGCTTTTATTTATTTATTTACTACAACTTGTGTTACTAAAGACTGCTACTAAAGCTTTGTTAGCACAGAGATAGGAGCACTTTATTAAAACTAAGATATCCAATTCATTCATTACTGTTGTTTGCATTTTTACTGTCATATATTTTTATTAACAACCTAAATTAGTGGTTAACAATTTACTAATTTTATTTTTTTGTAGGCATTTTTGGTGCAAAAATTGGGTTCTTTGCACGAGTACAAAGGCCACGCCGACAACTTCATGTGCTCGTTGATACCCGGAACCCCTTCTTCTCAGACCCAATACACACCAGGTCCTAATTAATCTACTTAATTACATCAATTTAACACCAATAAATGCCTATTTAAAAACCAATGATTGTTGATTTTTTTAAATTTTTTTGTTATTTTGCTTCTTTAGGAGGGTTGTTGTTTAAGATGAGTGACAGCAACATGCAGTATGTAACCTCTACTACATTTCTGCTGCTCACCTATGCGAAGTATCTGACGTTCTCCAAGCAGGTCGTGACATGTGGCGGTGTTACCGTCACGCCTCAGAAGCTTCGTGCTGTTGCCAAGAAA
Source organism: Carex parvula (assembly GCA_025461045.1). Lineage (NCBI taxonomy): Eukaryota > Viridiplantae > Streptophyta > Magnoliopsida > Poales > Cyperaceae > Carex > Carex parvula. The sequence goes on along the minus strand of JAJGRW010001188.1, from coordinate 1,250,803 downwards.
CAGGTACCTATATAATACTGGTACTCAATACTTGACCTACTGTATAACGAATTCGCACCCTCTGAGATACCTCATTGAGTTGATATGTGAAACATCTGGACCGTTCAAATCTTTTTGCACGAATCTAAAAGCACAATAACTGACGTGTGCATTCTAAATAGACACCGAATAAAATTTGGCCTGGGTTTAGATAAATTGAAAAATCTGATATATATATATCTCATAGAATCTGCTCCCCTGTATAACTACAATAACTATATGTATATAGAAATAATTTGATGAATAAGACAATGTAGGAGCTGGATTGGTACTTTGCACATGGATTTATAAGGAAATGTATCAGAATAAAAAAACATTTTATTGACTGTTTAGTTTGTATCTATTTTAATCCTTACTAACTAATCAAAGCATAGACAAGCATACCCCAACAAAACTAATTACAGTTATAAATGTAACTCCTTCCATATTTAGGTTGACTACTTGTTAGGAGACAACCCAGAGGGCATGTCATACATGGTCGGGTACGGGTTGAAATTTCCGGAGCGGATCCACCATCGTGGGTCGTCTCTTCCTCCAAAGGCATCCCACCCAGTAAGAATCAGCTGCTCAACTGGGTTCTCTGCACTCTATTCGGGCGCACCAAACCCTAATTTGTTAACCGGGGCTGTTATTGGTGGACCCGATGCACAAGACAGGTTCACTGACCAGAGAAACGACTATGCACACTCTGAACCCGCTACATACATCAACGCACCGCTTGTTGGTGCACTTGCCTACTTGGCACACTCCTATGGCCAAATTTAACTGGCTGGCTGATTAGTGTTTAATTTAGGGTTTATTATATGAAGAGAGTTGTGTTGAAGGATCCCCGGTGCTACTAAGGAGAGCACATGTGGGTGTTACTTAGCAACTCTAGTGAGGTAGTTAATTATGATTTATGATTTAATGGTGTGTGGTGAGTGGTGTGTGCTTTCAAGTGTGTATGGAGATTGGGGTATTTTGACCCTTTGTGTTGGTTTCAATGTTATCAAGCTGTAACCTTTTGTCCCTCTCTAACTAGTATTATTATTATCCAATGCATCAAGTTGCCTATAATATTATATTGATCTCTTTTGAGAAATCAGAGGTATGCTTTGGTAAAAGACATAGATCAGCTTTTTACTGCACCTCTCCATATAGAAAATAGTCCAAAATAACAGTTGAGTGTTCTCTCAAAGAAAACAAGTACTAATATACCATCTTAAAAAGTCTAAATTCATGATGAACATCTTGTCAATTCATTATCTCTTTGTTTGGTTTTCCCTTTTGTAACAGTTTGCAAAATCATTGCTCTTAATGAAATCATGTAAAAGTAAATTTTAGAAGTATAAAAAATAATGGCAGATTAATAAAAATAATGGCAGATTAGGTATATAGTTGTAAAATTTTGACAATCTTCACAAAAATGGGCCAAATGAAATTTTCAAATTAGACATAAAAAAAAATCAAATTGTAGACATAAATTTTTCAGCCTATTTACTTTAAAGATTTTGATGGTATCAATTAATTTCTAATCATTTTCATTTTTTGTAATCAATTGTGGTTAATAAAAAAATAAAGGGAGGCTCCTTATTCTTTCTAAGATAAAAGATACCAACTTAGTGGGTATATTCCATCAAAATTTGTAACAATATCTTTTTGGTTTCTTCAAACCAGTGTTGTAAATAACGGTATTCGGTCGTCGGACGGATAGGGTACCGATAAGTGATTAATCGGTATGCGGCCGACTAATCGGAATTATGCGGACAATTTAACGTTTTTATTAAATTTATGTATATATATCATAATTTATTAAAAATAATTTATTTAACTCATTAAACTTATCAAATAAACTTAATTTAACTTAGTTTTATTATTATAACATGGCACTACGCTTATTTATTTTTAACACATAAGCATTTTACATGTTAAGTAACACATTTATTTAATGAAAAAATAAAATTGAGAATTAAGTATTTTCAAATACTAATAACATATTATTTGAAAGAAATTAAACATTCCAACATAAAATCATTAAAATTAGTTTATGATAACAACTTAATTACATAAATGAACACGTCGTACTAATCGAAAAAATTACATCAGTAAGTAAGAAAAATATATGGTTATAAATAATAGAAGAATTAATCAATTTCAAAGTAAGTAAGAAGAAAAAATATATATAAAAAATATTGAATGTATATCCAAGCATAAATAAAACTACAATATAAGATTTATAAACCTTATTATCACACAATATCACAGAAAAAAAAATGTGAAAATAAATATTCACTGGAATAAACGGGAATAAACGGGAATAAACGGGAATAAAACGGGAATAAACGGGAATAAACGGGAATAACCGGGAATAAACGGCCGATTAATCGGAAAAAACGGCCGATTAATCGGAAAAACAGCCGATTAATCGTTTTTATCCGCTAACATGCCTCCGTTAAGAGTGTTCGTGACGGTTAGACCGCCGTTTCCGATTAATCGGCCGTTTAATCGGCCGACTAGACCGTTTTTTACAACACTGCTTCAAACAAGACATATTGTATGATTTCTCTAGGCTATAGTTTTAGGATGGGCCAAAAGTACCATATATAAATGACATTACTAACTGAATCTGAATCTGAGCAAATGATGTGCATGAAACACAAAATAACCAATTAACTGAATCTGAATTTTGGCAAAATTATATGGTCCTGGCATGTGATATATACCAATTATTTGTCAGCTTTTTCAGGACCTCGCATGCAGCACTGACAGCATCATGCTGTGTTTTAATTTGTAGCATCTCATGTAACATTTGAGGTTTTATAATATGAAACCAAAAAGTAAAATGATTACTGGAAATTATTGATGGGTGCAGAAGAATCAGAACAGGTGACAATAAAATTATATAGTAATGGTAACAACTTTTAAGACAAAATATTAAAATTGTAAATGCGTTTGCCATTATTTGCATAGATTATACATTGAATTTGGTGCAAGTAATAAGAAATTCGATCATTTTATATGTAGTGACATTAAATTAATTACCAGGATGGTTCAAATATCTCGTAACTTTTATGTCTCATTCATTTCCCACAATATTATTATTATTATTATTTTTTAAAATTAAAATAGTCCTTCTAAACTACTCAACATAATCTCCATATAAAAATGTGTTTGGAGCCCAAAATAACTGTCTTTTAGAAAATTCTGACCATCCAAAAACATTAATTTTATACCTATCTAAAAAAATAATAAAAATTATTCCAAAAAGATAATTTGGTCTCAGGCACATTTTAATACGGAGATTATGTTGAGCGGTTCAGATCGATTGTTTGAATTTTGAAAACGGAGATAAGAATTTGAAACACGAATGAGACATAAGAGACAAAACATTTGAACCCTACTTTTTAAATAATATGTAACAATTTAGTGTTAGTGACATAATTATTTTTCAAATTATAACAAATTAGTTTGATATACATACTGTATAAATATAAGAAAAAGACATCTATAACGTACAAATGATAAATAAACCACCAGAGTTCACTAAACCAAATGCATCATTGTATACCAGTGTTGTAAAAAAACGTCCATTTAGGCCGATTAATCGGTCGATTAATCATTGGAGGTGATCAAACTGTCACAGATTTTCTCGATTAATCGACCGATTATTTTCGATTATTTCCGATTAATCGCTTAGCAGTACCGTTATTTACAACACTGTATACTGTTATTTACAACACTGTTATATACTACAACCACTACAGCTTGACTTTAGAAATCGTCTTTACGAGTAAGAACTATTTTGAGGAGTAAAGCTAGGATGTGATGTGATCACCAAGAAGGACTGTTGAGCGCAACTTCAAAAGTCTATTAGATTGGTTTTAAACGACGAATTCAAACTGTTGAAATCCATTTACTTATGAGTGATGGAAACATTTGAAAGTTTCAAATTCATTTAGTACAAGATCAAGCGATCAGAAAAATAATGAAAAAAAATACATAAAACAACTTATAAAAGGTTCATTTTTTTTACCGCTTGACTTTGTACTGTATGAATTAGAAACTTTCAATTTTTTACATACATGCATCACTAATGAAGTAAATGAATTTCAACAGTTTGAATTCGTCATTTGAAGACAATCCGATAGACTTTTGAAGTTGAGCACATCACACAATAGCTTTGCTCATATTTTGAGCTCATACTCATCAAGGTGGTTTTTGATTGAACTACTATGAGGTCAAATTTATCAAGGTAATTTGTGAGTTTAACTCTTCACTAAAATTTATTAAATTGACTTTAAATGGTGAAGCCAAACTGTTCCAACCATTTTATAAAATCAAGCAGTAAAAAAAACACAATGATGAGTTGGAGCTCATCATTATTTGATATGCAAACAATCATTAATTGTCAAATATATATAAGTTATAGGATATTTTTTGGTGTAACCTCCAACTATTATTGTGACCTCATATATATATATATATATTTTTTCAAAATGTATGTATTTATACAATATTTTCTATATAATTTAGAATAAAAAACTATGGATACTATAAAATTGATCTTTATTCGCCATATATAAAATTTATATGATTGATTCTCATTCTTGTTTAACCCTCATAGTTTGAAATTAAGTATAGCTCCACCGTTAACACTCTATAGATATTGCTCATGGTGAAATAAGAAGTCAATTATATATAGAAGAACAAAGATGATTGCAAATTAAAATTATATACATCAGAAAAAAAATAATGGTAAAATTTAAAAAAGTTATGTTAAAAACCATCTAATTCATCGACTATGAAAAATGGACCCCACCTATCCAGTATCCAATTAGACACAAGTCATGATTGGGGCTATCACACATGTGATACGCCGAGAGGTACGCTACATGACCCATGATGAAATGGTACACCATGTCAAAGTCATATATGTGTGGGACTTAATAAGCATGCCATTGCCATGCATGCATCACCCTCAGCTCTGGCCCTTTGTCCATCACCTTTTCATTTTTTTCTTGACATTATTATCATTATTAATAGTAGAATTATTGTTGTTGTTGTTATCAGTTTTGTTAAAAACTGCTGATTAATCTAACTAATTAGCCAATTAGTCGTTGGCGGTAATCAAACTGTTACAAATCGTCCGCTTCCATTTATACGATCAATTAGTTGGTCATTTTTATTATTTTTTCTACATTTATCCGTTATATGTAGTGTTCTAAATAGCTCGTTTTAGCTATGCTATAGCTTTTTCGGACCATAAAATCTACACTATGGGATAAAAATTCGCTAATTCAGCTACGACCGCTATGACTGTAATAGCTTACCGCTATTAACGCTACGCGTTATGTGCTATTGTTGACCGCTATGACACATGAGTTTATTTTTTTTATTTATTTTTTGCAATTTGCATGAGCTTCTGTGCTTCTGTTCCTATTGTGATGCTACATCGTCAACTATGCTAGCTATGCTAAACCAAACTATGTGCTTCTATTTTTATTTGTGATTTAGTCTCTCCTTTTATATTAGAAAATATCCAAATATTAATTCTTCCTTTTGCTTACTCTTCGTCTAATATTCACTTGAAAGCTGATTTCGATTATTGTTATCTGTATAATAATCAAATAGGTATTGACTTCGTTTTACTTGTAAAATTAATTGCTCTTCGTCTATTCTAATATGTAATATGAAGTATGAACTATTAAAGAATGTTATCTTGTAGATATATTTGTTTTTATTTGCATTATTGAAAAATGTATAGACTTAGATTAGTTGTTATTTGATTTGTTTGTTACCCTAATTCTCCAATATTGATAATGTTTGAAAATTAGTAGAAATATATAATATAATTTTTAAAAGAAAAAAAACTATGTACGATAGCTTCTATTATAGCTACGCTATTCGCGATAGATTTTTTTTAGCCTCTCCGCGACGACGCATAATTGCTATTTAGAACCTTGTTTATATGTATTATACTTTGCCTTGTCTTATATAAGTTTTTCTAAATGACAATTTTATAAAATTTTATTAATTAACAATGAAACTAAGTTAAAATAAATTTATTTGATAAGTTTGATAAGTTGAATTAATCATTTTTAATAATTATAAGTATATGCACATAACTTTAATGAAAACACAAAATTATATGCAAAATTTTGATTAATCGACCGCATACCGTTGAATTGATTATTTGAAGTTTGAAAATGAATAATAGATTCAATGTATAGACCAATATATGCTCCCTCAATTTAGAATACTAAACATTTTTACAAGTATGAAATTGCTCTTTGTTTTTTCGATAAAATTATTAGTACAATAATAACAATCATGAATGTATATTTGTCTTATTAACAAAAAAAAAAAAAAATAGAGGATCACAAATGAAGTCACATTGTATGTTTTTCTATCCCATGTGGAATAAACAGGGAAGAACATGGGTTGTGTCATGCACACCGCACACTAATTCCTATCCCACATGGCATTACATCATTCTCCAAAACAAATAATATAATAATTAATGAATAAATAAGAGCATTGCTACACAGTACACTGTCACATTTATTGATATGACAGAAACATAACACGTTGAATCTCTGTGCTGTAAGCATGTAACTAAAAATATGACACAATAAATATTACCATTTCATATCACGGTATACCTGATAATTAACATGGTTCAAAAAGCGTGTCTTAGTTTTCAATTAAAAAAAAACACATATTTTGATGATAGGAAAGTATCTCTACGTTAATTTTTTTAACAATTCAATCTGAAGAATTTCAAAAGCCAAATTCTGAAGAAACACTGTTTTAGTTATAAAAGAGCTCCTCGATTCCGTTTACATATATATATAAGGAGCGAGGAGGGCTCAAATGCTTCATTGATTTAGTGTCTCAATCATGTCCTACATTCTTATTCTGTTTTTAAAATATAAATAGTCAATCTGAACCGCTCAACAAGATCTCCATATTAAAATATGTTTAAAGACATTATTTTTTATTTTTTGGAACATTTTTTACTATTTTTTAGATATGTACAAAATCATTGTTTTTGGATGGTTCAGAATCTTCTGAAAAATAGTGATTTTGTATATATCTTAACAAATAGTAAACAAATTAAAAAAAATATATATAAAATTTGTTCTCCAAACACATTTTAATATGGAAATCGCGTTGAGCAGTTCGGATTGCTTGTTTAGACTTTGAAAACGGAGATAAGGATGTGAGGCCTAATTGGAGCACTAAATTAATGAGGCATTTGAGCCCTCCCCGTAAGGAGCATATCATAATCATAATAGATAGCAAAAAAAGAAAAACACTGAAATAAAGTTTACTACTTTAATTTTAATATCATGTTAGATCTTCAGCACTAAATTTTTTTTTACTCGCTAAGATTGATCTATCATCTATAGAAAGAGAATAAACACATATCCCACACAGAGAACATCGTCTTTGCCACTTGACTAAAAATTGACTCTCATAAATTTAATTGTTTATCATTATTTTGCTCTAACTTTATGTTTTAGTTTTAATATGCTAAGCTAAAACATGAAGTTAGAGGGAAATATTAGTTTTGAGGTGAAAGTTTAAAGACTCATCCTACCAAAGTATATGTGGAAAACTATTATCATGCAAAATACTACTCCAACCAGACCTCAATGCCTTCCCCTTCATTAATTTTATCTCAATAATTCATACCCCTGAATCCTGATAGTCTCTCTTGGAGATGGAATGCAACAAGAAAATTTACTGTGAAATATTCATACAAATTTCTGAACTGTATAGAGGGGTTACACTTAAAAATGCAAGACTATTTGGAAATTACCAATTTATGTGGTTGGTAGCAAGCAGTGGAGGAACCAGAAATGATCGGTAGAGGGGTAGAGGGGGCCTAATTAGTTTCCTCGTCACCTCGTCGCAGAGCCCAGTCGCCAGAGGCTGGCTAAGGGGGGCCACTGCTAGGCTGGCTAAAGGGGGGGGGGGGGGGGGGGGGGGGGGGCACTGCTAGTTTTCTGGGCCAAGGCCCAGGCTGGCCCAGGCCTTGGTTCCGCCCCTGGTAGCAAGAGGTAAAATTTTAAGAAATGATGGTCAGGCGACGGTTCATGTCAATTCTACAATCAAACTGAAGATATATGTTTCACATCTGTTTGTCAATTGTCCATTTGTTAAACAAAAATGGTTTTGGATTGGAAAATGTCAAGGTTATGTTATGAAACGAGAAAACATTGATGATATTATTCAATTTGCATATAATCTCCCTCAAATGGATAGAATTGTATTTTTATTAATTTGATTTCTTATTGGTCAGGGCATAGTAAACATGAGGTGAAGGATGTAGTTGCAAACCGGTGCCAAGAGAACATGTGGGTGCTATACCACTGCAAGTGTGGGACCCTGCTGACACAGAGGTGGTTCCATGGGAAGAGCAGAGGGATCAGTGACAATGTTGCAATCTCAGAAACTGCACTGTTTTGTTTAGTTATTTCAAACTTACCTCTTTCCCAATGTGTGTGACTCATCTATGAAAACTTTTACTGATTTTCAGTACTGTAAATAACGGTATGCGCTTGTCGGATAGACGGAGCACTCCCAAGCAATTAATCGGTGTGCGTTCTATTAATCAGAATTTTGCGGATAATTTTTGTGTTTCATTAAAGTTATGTGCATATATTCAGAGGCGGAGGGAGTAAGATCATAAGGGGGTCAACTAACCCCCATTTTTTTGTATTAATATATGGTTATCTATATAGTTTATAATAAAATGTTGTGTGTACTGTAAATTGACCCCCTATTCACGGAAAAAAAAATTATATGAGTGACCCCCTTTTATATTTGACCCTTAAAGTTAGAAGGTCTGACTCCACCCCTGCATATACTCATAATTTAGTAAAAATAATTAATTTAACTCATCAAACTTAACAAATTAGCTTATTATAACTTAGTTTCCTTGTTAATTAATAAGGAATCATGAAATTGCCATTTAAAAAAGGTTTAGATAAGACAAGGTAAAGTAAAGTATATATAACAGATAAATGCAGAAAATAATAACAAAATGACCGATTAATCGATCATATAAACAAAAAACAGACGACTAATCTGATTGTTTAAACGGAAAAGAGACGATTAAGCAGACAAATTGACTGGTTAGTCTGTTTCATCCGCAAACAACTCTTCGACAAGTTTATTTGTGACGGTTTGGTCTCTGCCTAGCTACGACAAAACGGCCGGGTTGGTCACTGCATGCTGATTTTGTTGTGTTGATTGTTGATGGTGGTGTACATGTTTTGCGATGGATGCATAGTAATACGGGTAGCATGCATTAACTATATAGGGCTGTTATTAAATGATATAGTGATCAAACATTAAGGTTGGGGTAGATACTATTGTTAATGGTACGTGCTTAGTCTTTCATAAAGCAAGGGACTCATACTATTTATTAGTTTCTACTTGTAGTCACAATCTCTGCTGCAATGATTTGTGAATGGAGCCATGAGGCCATGGAGGGTCCCGTGAAATGATTTATTCAAGAGAGATTTTAATTTTGTGATTTATCTCTTAGCGAACTCAATGTGAATTGTACTAATAATGTTATTGACAATTATGATGTGTACAATTTTCACTTTTTAAGATCTAACAATTTGATTTCTCGGAGTAATGTGCGGCACTATCTTTGGGCTCTCAAGGTACCACCTTGAATCCTCATTTTTTGCGTGATTGATGGCACAAATTTGAATAATCATGAAAAAAAAGTACAGTTTATGTTCGTGCTAGTTGCTATCATAGGTGATGTACATAATTAATGAAATTGAAAGTATCAAATATTTCAAGGCATATAGATTTAGTGAAGACATATATATAATCTGGCTAATATGCTACGCGTATATAAGGGCCCCTCCGTGCTACGGCTCACTTTTTGAGTTTTCAAAATCCTAACGGTCGATCCGAACCGTTCAACATGATCTCCATATGAATATGTACTTACAAACCAAATTTTATATTTTTTAGAATTTTTTTACTATTTATTAAGCCACTTTGAAAAAACAGTAATTTGTACACAACAGTAAAATCTGCTGGACCATTGGATCAGCAATTTTCAAAGTGGCTTAATAAATAGTAAACAAATTCTAAAAAATGTAAAATTTGGTTTTCAAGTACATATTCATATGGAGATCATGTTGAACGGTTCGGATCGACCGTTAGGATTTTAAAAACTCAAAAAGTGAGCCGTAGCACGGAGGGCTCTATGCTATGCATAGCACCGTAGCACTGTCCTATATATATATATATATATATATATATTGCCTTTCCCTCGAGTAGTGACTACTATCTCAAGTCCATTATATTATATTGGTACGCTTGAAGGCCCAAAGTAAACAAGGCCAGGCCCAAAGTAATAACGCTTGAATGCATGTATGTATTATTTTGGTACACTTGAAGGCCCAAAATAACCAGATTTGGAGCCCATGATATTGGTAAGCTTGTCTCCAGCATAACTTGTTCATTCATATAGTACTCAAGTGGATTTCTCATGTACAAAATCAAAGAATAAAGTCATCAGGACCCGGTTGTCAGTTGTACAAGTTTCTGTATAAGGTATCGATAGTTGCCAACCTGAAATTGATCGAGATTTGGCAAAAATCAGATAAGATGTATGAATTGCACATATGTGACAAAAAAAGAAAATAAGAAGAAAATCTGATGTATCATTTGAAGCTAATACATTTGAGATTTTGAGTACCAATGGAATTAAAGAATGCTTACACGATCAAAGCTCTAGTATATATTCAATTAATTAGTAATGGAGAGACTAGACACAAGTCCAACTACCTCCCCACTTTTGAACTCTTAGCTAGTAACAAAGAGAGTTTTGACCAAAAGAAAAAAGAGAGCACAAACAGAACACAACAAGAAGCTCCTGTCAAGAGATAGAGATGCAAGACAGACTGTGAGTACTCTTTACAGTTTACACAGCCATACTTTTGCAACAAAGAGAGCATTAATGAAGGAGAAAAGTACACTGGAATTCCATCTTATGCTAAGCCAGAAAACATGGAAAGGCCCATCTGCCGGGCCTATTTATTTCAGTACCATTTTTTCATTCTCAGAGGTAAAAATAATTTGTGTGCAGGAGGTCTTCAATTCAATGCACACAGAACCAGGTAGGAGAGATAGACAAAGAGTTCTCTTCAAAAAAAAAAAAAAAAAGATAGAGAAAGAGAAACCTAGGGATTGACACCAAAAACAAAGGAATTAAGCAAAAGGAAAGATTTTGATATACTGGTACAAGAAAAAGAAGAAATCTGGTTTAGGATCAAAACATAGTATTAGTTTCTCATAACCACTAATTCTGATTTCTGAAAGCTCAATCCCTTAAATTCCAACTGCAAAAACTAAAAATTTATTCCTTTATTTAAATTTCCCTCTAGTAACAATAATTACTGTTATAATATAAACTTCGAGCCTCCATTTTTGTCATTTTCAGTTTCAATATATGTTTTGAAGCAATCAATATACCCTAATATCTAGTATGATTAGCACATTATGTTCTGAACCAACCTGTAAGGACCGTGAACACAAAAAAGCTTCTTTTGGAAATAAAAGAAAAGAAAAGGGAATTTGTATTATTCATACGATCCACTAGGGCAGGGCTGTCTGCTGATACGACAAGTTGTCCTTCTGTAGAAGCTCTACCAGTAGCACATCAGTTTCCTTTACCAGCATACAACTAATCATTAAAGACAATTATGAAAATATTTATTATATCTAGAAAATGAAATTCTCAATTATTGCATACATTTTAATAAAAGTGGAGGCTCTGTTAGGCACAGTTCAAGAAAATGATTTTAATACCCTTGCTTCCTATAGGAAATAGTGAATCAGTTCTCCTGTAGGCTCTGTTATTGCATACATTTATTACCCTTTTGTAAGTACATACTAGTCTAAGCCAAAACTTGAACTGTGCCTAACAGAGCAACAAGAATCGAATCAATCTTTGAAACTGGTACATCCAGCACAAACAAATACCATGAATTAAATGATGCAAAGAAACAAAAATGCAAGAGGCAAATTTTGGCAACAACATCCAACCAATGATTTGTCAAGTTCAATTACATCCATCAAGTGACAACGGAACAGCACTAACTACTTTCTCAATGAAACCCAAAAAACAAAATAAAAGGTAAAAGGATCAAGATACACTGAAATATAAAACCTTAAACTGATAGAGGTGAGTTATGCATAAGAGAGACATATGTGGTGGTCCTCAAAAGCAAAGTTTACCTAGACAAAGTTCTTTGAGAGACAAAGTTTCAAGGACAATACTATACAAATATTATCCTTGGTTTGTATGTACCATCCAATATGATATATTCTAAAAACCAATAGTAAAAGAGACCGCATTGAACCATTGATGACTGCTGGTAAGAAATGGCTATAACATATGGCAAATCCACTCTGTAGATTTTCTGAATTGATTGTTTTACTTGGAAAAAGTTTCTATTCCCGTCCTGATTTTTATGTACAGCTAAAAGTAACATAGCTTATAAGGCAACATAGCAACTGAATTAATACAATGTACCTTCTAGGTATTGCTTATTGCAAGACCACCATTTCCTTATTGTAGTGAATTACTCATTTTGCAGTAAATCCAAGTGATCATCATTATTCTGGGGCTATCAAAATTGCTTCCTCTTCATCTTTTTCGGTTTCAGATTTGTCCTCTTCCTCTTGCAGTCTTCTTTGATTACTGTTCCTTAAATTAAGATTTGAACTTTCAAATTTGAAAAAGACAAAATTTCACACAGGTTGGCACCATATCATACAAATTTCATCCGAGGGACTTTCATTTGTACGACCCAATTTAATTTAGAGGATAAACAGATTGCATCCATGACAGCTAGTATGTAACAGACTCAAACGGCACGACTAACAAAAAATGAATTTCCTGATCAGTTGAATGGTATTTGTGGAAAAAAAGAAAGAAAAGAAACGAATATTGTGTGATTTTAATTTTCTGTTCAATTAAAAAAAAAATCTTAGAAAATAGATAATGCTGACAAGAACTCTGAAGAAAGAATTATCAATGGAACTTTATTATATCATTCAGAGAGCAAAGCTGCCCATTATATTACAGAAGATACAAAATAAGAAAGGAAACACTAAATTCGACAGCTAATTACCAATCAATTCTATTTCCTAAATATACACAGAATCATATCTAAATATAAAGCTAATGGTACATTAGAGGTGTGATCTTTTCCTTTCCTTGTTGGCACGTGATTCTCTAAGGCAGAGTAGGCCATAGGCAATATGTGGCAGCAGTACAATATTCCTGACACCCCCCCTCAAATTGATGGCGGTGACGACACTAACCTCAATTTGCTAACCAGAAAATCATGTCGACTGGCAGGAAGTGCTTTTGTAAAAATATTTGCTGTTTGAAGATTCGAAGGTACATGAGGAAGCGTGATCAGCTTCCTGTCAACTGCATTCCTGATAAAATGACAATCAACCTCAATATGCTTAGTTCGTTCATGAAAAACTGGATCTACTGAGATTTGAATGGCACTAAGATTGTCTGCATGAAGTGGTGTAGACATAAACTGGTGATCCCAAGATCAGTAAGTAGGCCTCAAAGCCAAATGATTTCAGCACATGCAGCTGACATAGCACGATATTCAGCTTCTGTAGAGGACCTAGATACACGATCTTGCTTCTTACACTTCCAAGACACCAAGGCATCACCTAGATATACACACCAACCAGTAGTAGAACGTCTCGTATTCGGGCAACCAGCCCAATCGTCATCACCAAAAGCTGAGAGTTTCAGGTCATTTTGGGTAGAGAAAAAGAGTCCCCTTTCAACAGTACCCTTAGGATACCAAATAATACGGTGGACAGCTGCTAAGTGTAAATGTCAAGGAGCATGCATAAATTGACTAACCACATTGACGGCAAAGGAGATATCCAGTCGTGTGATAGTCAGATATATCAAGCTACTGACTAGACTCCGGTACACTGTCGGATTCGGCACAGGATCACCTTCATCCTTGTAAAGTTTGAGATTGACCTCCATAGGAGTGATTGCTGAGCTAGAGAATTGAAGATTTGCCTTTTCGATGATCTCAGTGAGGTACTTGTGCTGATTAACAAACAACCCAGCATTGGTGCGATGAACCTCGAGTCCGAGAAAGTATTGTGCCTCCCCAAGAACATTCATCTGAAAACTAGAGGTTAGTGCCTCTCTGAGTTTGCTAATGCTCTGCAAATCACTCCCTGTTATCAAGATGTCATCAACGTAAACAAGTGCTATGGCAATTCCATTAGAGGTTTTGGAAATGAACAATGATGGATCATATTGGCCCTGTTGAAAATTTACGGATATGACAACATCTCTAAAAGTGTGGAACCATTCACGTGGAGCCTGTTTCAGTCCATAAAGAGATTGTTTCAATTTACACACTTCATTTTGGAGATGAAAGACACACACCTGGTGGAGGTTTCATGTAAATGGTTTAACGCAACTCACCATGAAGAAATGCATTTTTCACGTCCATTTGCTTAAGGGACCAGTTTCGGGCAGCAGCTAGAGCAAGAACAATACGGACTGTTGTCATCTTTGCAATAGGAGCAAAGGTTTGGAGATAGTCTACCCCATACTTCTGACTATACCCAAGTGCCACTAGACGGGCTTTATAGCGATCAGATATCGTACCATCCGATTTCTATTTAATAGTGAAGACCCACTTGCAACCAACTGGTTTTACATTCTTTGGACAATGTACCAAATCCTAGGTATCATTTTGTGTGAGTGCATTTAATTCTTCTTTCATAGCTTGATTCCAACATTCTTGCGAAACAGCCTCTTTGAATGATTCAGGAATTGTTACAGAAGGAATAGTAGCTAGGAAACCATACTGTGTGGGAGCTCGAGTTAGACGAGTAGATCTTCTTAACCTTGAATTTTCTGAGTTCATTTCAGCTGATTTAGGTACTGTTGTCATCAGGTCCAGCTGACCCGAATTTGAGGTGGATGTGATTAGGTTAGACTCAGAGTTATCCCGAGTTGTCTCCAGATTCGGATCAGGATGAGGTTGTGTGTCTTCTTTTGGAGTTTGTTCATAATGCAAGTTGATAAGACCTGGTTGTGTGATCAGGGGATGGTCATGAGAAGAGTTGTCAATTTGGGGCACAAGAGTTGACTCCTTATTCTTTTGTCGAGTGTAAACAAAACCTGGTTTGAATCGGTTGGAGGAGCTGGAATTGATGGAAGTTTTGAGACATTATTTATTGGTTGGAAAAGATGTAACAGAGACTTAGAAACTGCAGGAGATAAATTGGAACACTTTTTATAATAAAAGACAGACTCAAGAAAGACCACATTGCGAGAGATTTTCATTTTCTTTGATTTGGAATCATAACACCAAAAACCTTTTTGTCCAACAACATAACCTAGAAAGTCACATTCTATTGATAAAGGTGAGAGTTTGTTGCGTTCTTTAGATGGGAGATGAACATAGCACACGCAACCAAAGGTGTGAAACATGGCATAACTGGGATGTTTGTGGTACAACCAAAAATATGGTGACTCATTTTGCAATTTTTTTGAGATTTGACGGTTTATTAGAAAAATAGAAGTATGAACAGCTTCATCCCAAAAAGTGGATGGCATAGCAACATCTAAAAGAAGTGTTCTAACAATGTCCAAGATGTGTCGGTTTTTATGCTCAGCTACTCCATTTTGTTGAGGTGTAGCTGGACAAGATTTTTCATGAAAAATACCTTTTTCTAAAAGAAACTTTTGGAAATCATTCGACATGTATTCCCCACCTGAATCTGATCTCAGATTTTTTATAATGCAATTAAATTGATTTTCAATCATTGCCACATAGTATTTAAATATTTGAAAGACATCAGATTTATTTCGTATTAAATATACCCAAGTAAATCTAGTGAAATCATCAATAAAAAGCACAAAGTACTTATAACCAGATGCAGACAGAATGGGAGATGGGGCCCACACATCAGAATGGATAAGTTCAAATGGTCTCATAGTTTTATTGTTACTGACAGGAAACGGAAGAACCTTACTCTTGCCTAACACACAAGTAGTACACACACTAGGACTGATTTTTTTATTTGGAATAAGTCCTTTGTCAAACATAACAGATAAACTATTAGAATTCAAATGGCCTAATTTACGATGCCACAAGGTCCAAAGATCTTCTTTTAAGGATGCAGAAAATACAACACCAACCGAACCTGACAAGTTTTGTTCACCTTCAACAAAGAAAAGTCGTCCACTCTTATGCACCTTCCCTACTATCTTCCTAGTTTTCTAGTCCTGTACAACACAACCATGAGGAGTAAAATACACATGACAATTATTTTCCACCAATTGTCCAACTGAGATCAAGTTTGATGCCAATTTGGGTACCAACAATACATCATTAATTTAAAGTGTTATCTTTTAAAGAAACATCTCCAATACCAACAATAGAGAGATTAGTACCATCAGCAGTAGATATTTTATTTGTACCCATATATGGTGTTATTGACCGAAAACTATGTGACTGCCCACAAATATGGTTCGATGCCCCTGAATCAATATACCATTTTTTAGAATTGTTACCTGACAGTCCCATAGCAGATAGGGCAGACTAGATCATCTGTTGAACGCATTCAGGTGTGACAGTACCAGCGAAGCTGGAAGGGGACTGAACTGCAGTTGGAGTTGTGGTTGCTGTAGTGTTCTGCTGGTTCGGAACAACCAAGGCATGCATAGTGTTGCGTCGATTTTGAGGCCGCCGGCGACATTCAGATATGATATGCCCCCCCTTCTTACAATAATTGTAGAACTTCTTCTTACAATCTTTTGCAATATGCCCGTACTCTTGGCAAGAATAACATTGTACTTCTTTCCCAACCCGAGGATTACCCTGAGTCATCAGCGCCATTGAGTCACTTCCAGGAGCAGCTTCTGCAATGCTGGATCGGGTAAACATGGTTTGTTCCTCCCGCATAATCTCTCTAAAACATTCAGTCAGTGTGGGGATGGGGTTTCGGGCCATAAGCTGTCTCCTTATTGGTTCATATTCGGGTCTCAGTTTCATCAAAAACTGATCTCGCATGTTTTTTTCTTGCATTTCTTGGATAGTAACTAGGGAAGCACTAGGGACTTTGGAATATAGAATGGAATTAACTCAAGCCATAACGCCATAAAACCCAAGTAATAATCCTGAATATTTTTATGTCCCTGAGTATACTCATGAATTTCAAGGTCAATCTGATATTTTCGGGCCTCATCATCATGGTGATATATGCTTTTCAGGTAATTCCACATGTCAGCGGCAGTTTGATATGGCCTAAGGTTGATGCCAATTTGGGGTTTAACGGATCCTAGAATCCAACTCATGATACGAGAGTTCCCACTGACCCATTTTTTCAGGTTTTTAACGGTTTCCTCTTCTTTGTCTTTGGTTTTTGGTTTGGTTTCACCACCATCAACTAAACCCCACAATTCATGGCCTTGAATAAAGCATCGAAGGTTAAATTCCCACAATGAGTAGTTTTTGCCATTCAAACAGACAGGGATCACATAAACTTTTGAGGAAAAATCCATTCCTGAGATATGCGCAACTTACAGTTTGAGTAGTTCGAGATTCGAGTAACCAGGGAACCACCTTGAGTTTTTCGGATAAAGCAACTGAGATGTCAGGAACCTTGCTGATGGGAGACGTGATGATCTAATACACCTGGAACCTTGTTGAGAAGGCAATCTGAAACTCGCCAGAAGGTTTGCTGAGAAGACAAGATGTACCCAGGGATGACTATCCCCGTACAAGCAGCGAGTGAGCAAGACAGGAAGGCTGATGATTTGAACTTTACAAGAGCTCTAATACCATGACAAGAACTCTGAATTATCAATGGAACTTTATTATATCATTCAGAGAGCAAAGTTGCCCATTATATTACAGAAGATACAAAATAAGAAAGGAAACACTAAATTCGACAACTAATTACCAATCAATTATATTTCCTAAATATACACAGAATCATATCTAAATATACAGCTAATTAATGATACATTAGAGGTGTGATCTTTTCCTTTCCTTGTTGGCACGCGATTCTCTAAGGTACAGTAGGCCATAGGCAATATGTGGCAGCAGTACGATATTCCTGACAGATGCAAATCTCATTAATTATCTAAATTCAATATTATAGAAATAATAGAAACTAGGAAGTACCTTGTAGTTTATTCCATGTTGCAAGCACCACTGCCTTAACCCGGGACAATTAAGCACCTCAACTTTGCAAAGTTCAACAGAAAGCGACTCATCTGCAAATGCTTGCAATCTCAAACAGTGTGAAATCAACAAACTTCTCAGTGAAGCAAGGTTTATCAACCCCAACAATGATCTCCTACGTGGACCCTCCCATCCACACATTGTAAAATCAAGAGAAAATTCCATAAACGAGATCAGATTCTGACAATGAGAGATGGAAAGTTTGACCAAGGATTTCAGCTTTTGTATTCCAGGCATAGATTCTAGCTGATCGCAATAACAAATTTCCAACTCTTCAAGTTCTAATGGCAGCGACTCTGCTTTTAAGAATTGCAAACTATCACAGAACATAATTTTGAAATACTTTAGTTTGCATAGGCTGCCAATCCACTCTGGAAATGTAATGTCACGGTATCCATCTATTGTTAGCTTTCTAAGATCAGGGTGAGGCTGGAGACTATCCATCACCGAACAACATTTTTCATCTTCAAGAAATATGTTCTGACCTTTTTCTATGAGCAACTCAAGTACACTGCCATCTATATCCTGATGATAATTCTCATCCCAGTTTAGTATCAAGTGCTCCAAGTTACACATACTCACAAGGTTAGCACATTGGACATCCACTAAATTGGAAATATTTTTCAATCTGCACAGCCAAAGAGTACCTCCTAAATCAGGAAAAACCTTTAACCATCCTATTGTCTGGCATCTGAGCTCCACCTTTAGTTCTTGAATTCCTACAAATTTGCTCAAGCTAGGTGGTAAATAACTCACACCAGTTCCCCTTATTTTCAGAGTTTGAAGATTTGTAAGGCTCCCCATGTCACTAGGAAGCTCTTCAAGTAGCCAGGAACCAAAAAGATTGAGATTCCTCAAGGCCTTTAATAGACAAAGGGACTTAGGCAACACCTCGAGGTTTGAACAATTACCAATTATCAGCTCTTCTAGGCTAATTAGATTTCCTATTTTTGTTGGCAACTCTTTGAGATTATGATTATTCCTAAGAGTTAGATGTTGCAAGCTGTAAAGGGAGCATATGCATTCAGGTAGCATTTCAAAGAACATATCACTAAGTGAAAGATAACGAAGATGTTTCAAATTGCCAATGGAGGAAAGAGATTCTAATTGACGGAATGACCATTGACAATTCGAAAGTATTGAAAATTTTGGTGCGATTGAAAATTCTAGAACTCTTAATTTTGGTGCCATTGAAAACTCAAAAGTATTGGAGAAGTTTTCGATAGAGAAGCCTACAAGA
>JAJGRW010001188.1:1126758-1226740 GCA_025461045.1 Carex parvula | reverse complement strand
AAAAAAACAATTGAGGGTACCGGCCATTAAATGGCCGGTAGGCAAAAAAATACAAAACCGGCCATTTAATGGCCGGTAGGATATTTTTATCGAAACCCAGAGGAGCTGGGTATATTTATTAATTTCTAATTAACTTTGGATATTAATAAAAATGTCGGGTCTTAGTTTATGTGCTTCTTAGCACAGTGACAACTTAATGATTTAGAAAATATTCAGCGGAGTAAAAAATTCGTGATTCGGAATAATTCGGGTATAATTTGAGAATAATTTGGATTTATACATTAAGTCCGGACCGGAGATCTTAGTCCCACAAGAAAGCCAAACAAATATATACTAGGAAGTTTTTTGGCCCAGGGAATAATTCATGTATAATTCGTAAAATTTGAGAATAATTCGGAAATAATTCAGGTATAATACTGAATAATACGCGGATTGATTTGCTAACGGCTCAAATCCGAAATTTTTTGCGAATTATTCGCGAATCTTGTACTATACTTGCAAGTAGTGTGTTCATGGGTTCGGTTCAGTTCAAACCAAAATAAAATAGGCAAACCAAAGTTTTATTCGGTTTTAAAAATGAAACCGAACCGAACCGAACAACTGAAAAAATTGAATAAAACAAACCGAAGTAATTTTTGGTCTGTTCAGTTGAACCTAAATAGGATATTAATCATTAAAATAAATATTTTTTTGTTAATTTTTTGAATTTTTGTAAAAATGGATTTAAAAATTTTGTTTGCTTCAGTTTAACTAATTTAAAACCGAACCAAGAAATATACATTATGTCGTAATTTTAGAATTTTTTTAAAAATGTTGGTTTTAATGGGGAATAAGTTTAAACATTTTAGTCAGTTTGATTTAACCAGTTTTAAAAAATGAACCTAACTAATTCATTTAACTGCAAAATCAAATCGTTTTAACTGAACGCTGTCGGTTTGGTTTAAAACTGATTAAGACCCCTACTTACTAGCATAGGTAATATGAGGTACACAATTAATTATCTTGAAATACCAATTATTTCAAAGCATTTATATTGGTATGCTTGAAGGCCCAAAGTAACTAGATTTGGAGCCCAGTAGCAAGCTCGACCCAAAATAACCAAATTTGAAGGCCTAAAGTCTTTTTCAATACAATTCAGTTAATTCATATCTTTTAAACTATTCTTCGATCTATGGACTATGGTGCACTATTCTGAGTAGAACTAGGTGTTTTTAAGCTCACCAAGCTCCTTTGTGAGCTTAACTCAAAAACTTATCAAATTGGCTTCAAGCGACGTATCCAAACTATTGAAACCGATCTACTTCACGAATGATGAGTTTACATGTCAAATTTATAAATTTTCACACTAATTAAATATAAAGTCAAGCGTAAAAAAATAATGAAAAAAGAACACATTAAAATTAACTTATAAACCATCTTTTTTTGACCGCTTGACTCTATAGTTTATACTAAATTAGTTCGAAAATTATAAGTTTGACATGTAAACGGATCACTCGTGAAGTACTAGATCGGTTTCAAAGGTTTAGATACATCGTCTGAAGCCAATTCAATATATTTTTAAATTAAGCTCACAAAGGAGCTTGGTGAGCTTAAGAACACCCTAGTTCAACTCCACTATGTTAAACAACATCCATATATAAAAATAAAATATTGGTTTTGAATTCGTCAAAAGCAACACAAGAGTAACGGAATACAATTCAGTTAATTCAAATTCAAACTATTCTTGGATCTATGGTGCACTATTTTAAAGAACATGCATATATAAAAATAAGAAAATGGTTGTGAATCCGTCAGAAGGAACACGAGTAGCAGGGGAAAAAAGATATGTATCCTCGAAAAAATCAATTAACTAAAGCCTCAACATAGCAGCGCTTATTCCTTGTTGTCAGGACCCAGTTGTACCAGTTTCTGTACAGGGTGTCTGTCAGATATCGGAGCTAATTTGGGGGTGATTTGGATTGATTTTGACCCAGTCAAAGAATTGAAAGAAGAGGGAGAGGTGACGGTCATGAAGGTCAGCGAACCGGGCAGCAGCCTTTAAAAGAAACAGACGCTGACAGTTGGGCTCCACGCTTAGTTTAAAGGAAGAGAGCCATCAGAATTAATAATACAATATTGTGCTTAGGTGAGGTTAGTTAGATCGTTAGCCAAATAAGCAGTAAAGCTCCACTATGGTGCTTAGGTGGCAGCTCGTCGTTTGTTTGACGAATCTGCTGCATAAAAAATTATAATTTTCAGTATATTGCATCGCCTATAAATAGGCTATAGTTGTAACCATTCGGATTATGAAATGAAATAACAATTTTACCTGTTTCTCTTTCTCATCTCTTTTCACCATTATCACTGAGCTCAAGCTCAATCTCTGAAATTCGTTCAAGAAGCTGACTTTCCGGCTCAATTGCTATTTCAAAGAGCATCGTCAGGTCAAGGATCTGACAGTATCGATAATTGCCAACCTGAAATTGATTTAATTGCAGTTAACACAATAATAGATGGAAGGTTAATAGTTGTACCAGTTCTTCCGAAGTTGTAACAGTTAGCACGATAATTGCCAACCTGAAATTGGTACCAGTTGTCCCAGTTCTAATGGCAGTTAACACAACAATCGATGGAAAGTTTGACCAAGGATTTCTGTTTTTGTATTCTAGGCATAGATACAAGCTGATCGCATTCATAAATTTCCAACTCTTCAAGTTCTAGTGGACTGTTAACACAACCTGTTAAGGCTATGTAGAAGGTCTTCCGATATGGCAAGTCATGTTTCTGTAGAAGCTCTACATGCAGTAGTACATCAATTGCCTACATTTACCAGCATACAACCAATCATTAAAGACACAATATGACAAATTTTTTTAGATCAACAAAATGGAATTTTCAATTATTACTTATATTTTATTACCCTTGCTTCGTAGAGGAAATATATGGTGAATCAGTTCTCCTGTAGGTAAAAGGTGAGCCTCCAGTTTTGTAAGTTCACACTAGTCTAAGCCTAACTTAATATGTGCCTGACATAGCAACATGAATATAATAAATTTTCGAAACTGGTACCATCCAATATGATTTATTGTAAAGATTACTTATTTGATTAATTCTATCAAAATTTAGCATGTTATGCAATCAATATTGTTAAATACATTATTGTATGGATAAGCCAACTACAAATTTGTTTGTAAAAACGATGATTGGGATGAATACCATAATAAATTCAATCTATCACTGAGCTCAAGCTAAATCTAGTCTGTGCATCTCTCTTGTGGCATGCAGATCAAGTCTGTGTGTATGCTATGTTTCGAGATTTTCCAGAAGGCCGGTTACCTTTGAATTTTGATTTTTTTAAATGCTAATATTAGTAAATTCGGCTAAAGCCTAGCTCAACATAGCTGCATTCTTCCTTGTCAACAGGACAATGACCCAGTTGTACAGGCTTTTGATAAATGCCAGGCAGAAAGTCATCCTGAAATTGATTGATATTTGCCAAAAATCAGATAAGATGTACAAAATGCACATAGATATGTGGACAGAAAAGAAAATGTAATATATCATTTGATATTTTAACTACCTGCGGATATTTTATTGGAAATTAAATGAATTCTTACATAATTAATTTCTCATGACCAGTAATTGTGATTTCTGAAAGCAAAATCCCTTTAATTCCAACTTCAAAAATTAAAAAAATTATTCCTTTATTTAAATATACCTCTAATACCAATCAGCAATGTTATAAACTTATAATTCAAACTTTGAGCCTCCATTTTGTCAATTTCAGTTTCTATGTTTTGAAGCAATGAATATTCCCTAGTATCTAGCATGAACAACATATCATGTACTGAACCAACCATAAGTATTGTTAAAACAATAAAAGCTGCTTTTGGAAATAAAAAAAATAAAATGGAATTTATTAGCCATACAGTCCAACAGGGTAGGGTATTCCAATTTCAGACAGCAAGTTGCCTGTCTGCACAAGCTCCACGAACGAGTAGCACATCACTCGCCTACATTTACCAGAATATATTAATGACAAACTTCTATTATATCAAGAAAATGGAATTCTCAATCAGTTCACACTATAGTCTAAGGCCAAACTAAAACTGTGCCTAACAGAGCAACATGAATCTAATCAATCTTTGAAGCTGGTACATCTAGATTAAACAAATAGCATGAATTAAAGGATGCAAAAAGACAAACAAGCAAGAGGCCAATTCTGGTAACAACATCCACCCAATGATTTTTCAAGTTCAATTAAAAGGTAAAACGTAAAAAGAACAAGATACACTGAAATATAAAACCTTAAATTGATATAGGTGAGGTTATGCACAATAGAGACATATTTGGTCCTTCTCAAAAGCAATGTTTACATAGACAAAGTTCTTTCAGAGACAAGTTTCAAGTTAAGAAAAATGAGATACAAGTTTACCTAGAGGAGCTGGCGCGAGCCTTGCGAAAGAGCTAAGAGATGTAGGAGGGGTGAAAATTATTGGTGCTGTTAGGGTGGAACCAAACGAGGTACAGGTCGAGGTCGAGGCCGAGGCTGAGGTCGGGGTCCCTGTTCAATTAATAGCACTATGTAAGAACTATGTAAGAGGTCGAGGTAGCAGGTTCAAAACAGGTCGAGGTCGAGGTCGAGGCCGAGGAAGAGGTCGAGGCCGAGGTTGTGGTCGAGGGCGAGGACGCGGCCGAGGTCGCGGCCGAGGTCGCGGCCGAGGGCGAGGTCGAGGGCGAGGTCCTGGCCGGGGGCGAGGTCGTGGCCGAGGTCCCTGTTCAATTAATAGCACTATGTAAGAACTATGTGAGAGGTCGAGGTCGCAGGTTCAAAACAGGTTAAAAATTCTCTTTCCTTACATATATTGAATGGACAAAATCTGTAGTCGAACTCAATTTCATATCCAAGTAAAAAAATTCAAGAGACAAACGCAAGCCCCTCTTTGCATCTAGTTGAGGTTTTGCATTGGACGATTTCCTACTTTTTTCTCTTTTTATGTTTCTTGTTGAATTAGTATTCCAAGGCTATTATTTAGAGCCGAGCAAAAAGGTCATTATGTTGAATCTTTCAGCCTAGCAGTGAGCAAGAAGGACGATTTCCTATTTATAACCTAATTTTATGGAGCATTGATGAGTTACCTCAACTACTGAACATTAAAATTAAGTTGGATTCAAAGGAGGAAAAAAAAAAAAATCTCAAACCCTAGATCTACTTAGCCGCCGCCTCTCATTCCACACTTCTCCTCTTCAAGTTTTCACCTCCGACACAATGATATCCTCCCCTCTCTCGCATCTCTATCTCCTTGAGCGGAGAGGAGAATGAGTGAGAGGGGAGGGAACCGAACCTAGCCAAGAGCGCGGTAACGTCGGAGTTCGGAGAGTAGAGTCCTCATCTCATCTCAATCGGAGAGCAACGGTAAGTAGATCAGAAATCGGTGGCCGTCAAAATAGCGGTCTGGTCGTGGAGCGAAATGGGGATGAAGGTATTGGGTGAATATGAGTATATATATAAGTAGGATTAGAAGAGTAAATCTAGCAATTGAGAGGGTGATAATGATTAGAGTAATTTAGAGGATTTTGTGAGAATAAAGGAGTAGATTTAGGAATTATAGTCACTTGACTCGTTATAAATACGTTTTTTTTATGAATTGATTTGTTAGTTGGCATAAAAGCCACTAACCTTAAAAAAAAAAAAAATTAAGTTGGATTCTCTGCGAGGACCTATGTGCAAGTCAGCTTTACTAGAGGGACCAATTATTTATTCTATTCTAACAACTATTACTCGTGTAATAAATTTATAATCCCTACTCTACCATTCAACTGCCTTTGACTTGCTACTTGCTACCAAAAACTCAGTCCTGGGGCACTATTCATTTCCACTCCAGATTTGAATCACGTTTGAAAAAAAATATAATTCTTGAGTTGAATGGTATGCGTGGAAAGAAAAAAGAGGAAAGAAATATAATGTACTTTTAATTTTGTATTTAAAGAAATAAAGCATAGAAACTAGATAATGGCACTCTCTTCAATAATATAGCAACAATATTATAGAATAATAGGAATTTGGAAGTACCTCTCATAGTTTATTCCATGTTGCAAGCACCACTCCCTTAACCCAGGGCATTCACAAACTTCAATGTTGCAAGATTCTACAGGAAGAAGCTCGTCCACCGATACATGCAACTTTTTACAGTGAGAAATCTTCAAATTTCTTAGTGAAACAAGGTTTGTCAACCCCAACCTCCCATATGAACACATTGGCAATTTCACAGAAGGCACCATAAATGAGCATAGGTTCGCACAATTATTAATGGAAAGTTTGACCAAGGATTTCAGCTTTTGTATTCCAGGCATAAATACTAACTGATCGCATCCCCAAATTTCCAACTCTTGAAGTTCTAATGGCAGCGACTCTGCTTTTAAGAATTGCAAACCATTACAATCGGTAATATTCAAATACTTTAGTTTGCATAGGCTTCCAATCCATTCCGGAAATGTTATCCCACTGTAATCCATTATTTGTAGCTTGCTAAGATTAGGGTGAGGCTGGAGACTATCCATCACCGAAAAACATTTTTGATCTTCAAGAAATATGTGCTGACCTTTTTCTATGAGCAACCTAAGTACACTGCCATCTATATCCCGATAATAATTCTCATCCCAGTCTAGTATCAAGTGCTCCAAGTTACACATACTCACAAGGTCAACACATTGGACATCCACTAAATTGGAAATATTTTTCAATCCGCACAGACAAAGAGTACCTCCTAAATCAGGAAAACCCTTTAACCATCCTATTGCCTGGCATCTGAGCTCCACCTTCAGTGCTTGAATTCCTACAAATTTGCTCAAGCTAGGTGGTAAATAACTCACTCTAGTCCCACTTATTGTCAGAGTTTGAAGATTTGTAAGGCTCCCCATGTCACTAGGAAGCTCTTCAGGATAGATATAAGAAAGATCGAGATTCCTCAAGGCCTTTAATAGACAAAGGGACTCAGGCAACACCTCGAGGTTTGAGCAATCAAAAATTATCAGCTCTTCTAGGCTAATTAGATTTCCTATTTTTGTTGGCAACTCTTTGAGATAATTATTAAACTTAAGAGTTAGATGTTGCAAGCTGTAAAGGGAGCATATGCATTCAGGTAGCATTTCAAAGGGCATAGAAATAAGTGAAAGATAACGAAGATGTTTCAAATTACCAATGGAGGAAAGAGATTCTAAATCACAGAATCCCCATATATCTAGAGCTCTTAATTTTGGTGCCATTGAAAATTCAAAAGTATTGAAGAAGTTTTTGACTTCGATGCCTGTAAAGAGTGTGCGCAGAGTACTGAACTTGTCAGAGGGAATAGGATCTCTTAGATTCACATTATCAGCTATATACATATGGTACAGTATATTGGGAAAAATTGGGAGCTTACCAACCTCAATTGAATAGCAACCATTTTCCGAATTAAGTCGTGCTAAATCATGAACTATATCATGCAACTTAAACCACTCAGGTCTGTCTTTTCCTTCAAACAAGGACCTCTGGCACAATTGCTCAGCATATTCAAAACCAATTTCTTCTGCAGTCTTGTTTCCCTTAGGCTCAATAAAACCCTGGGATATCCATAATTTCACCAAATATTCAACATAGTAGATGTGATCTTTAGGAAACATGGAACAATATAGAAAACAAGGCTTTAGGTTTGTGGGAAGGCGTGCATAGCTTATTTGAAGAGGTGGAAATATCTCACTGCGAACATCTTTAGACTCCCATAGCTCATTTTCTAAAATATCTCTCCAACTCTCTTCTCCACCCTCATGCTTCAAAAGGCTAGCAATTGACTTCACAGCCAGGGGCAACATTCCACACTTGTTCATGACAAGCTTCCCAATTTCTACCAACTTCGGGTCATTATTTTGTTCTACTCCCCCAAATGCATGATGTTCAAACAATCGCCAACACTGTTCTACTGACAAATGGCCAAGGTTGAATGTTGGCTCTGTTTGCATGATTCGTGCGACTGGATCATTCCTTGTAGTAACTAGGATTTTGGCAAATGCAGCTAACATAAAAATAGCTTGAAATGAGTCCCACAGACTCTTCTTCTCATTCCATACATCATCGAGGACCAAAAGTACCCTTTTCCCACTAATCTCATTCCGAATTTTGTCTTGCAAAGCACTCAAATTTGTAAGACCACACTCATTTCCTGTAATAGACTCCACCGATTCTTTGGTGAGCCTTTGAACATTGAAATCCTCTGATACACATATCCACCCAAATTTATCAAACCTTTGTCGGATTCTTTGATCATTATAGGCAAGTTGTGCAAGGGTTGTTTTGCCAATGCCCCCCATGCCCACAATTGTCACCACCGAAAAATTATCACGTTCTAAGGACAACAAATCAATTAGTTTCTCCTTTTCCCTCTCTCGACCAAAGATATTCGACTCAACTACGAAGTGGCTAGTTGGAGCTATATGCAATTCGTTGTTGCAACGTTTGGGTCCATCTCCCTCTGACAATTGAAGTGCTATCCGATCATTCGCAATCTCATCAAATCTGCTCCTTATTTGCCGAATTTCATCCAGCATGCCGGATGGAACCTGGAAAGTTATAATTACCTTGAGAGTGTAAGACCTACTATAATGTTCATGTTCACAAAGTTATACTTGTATATATGGGTCTACCTGGATCTGATGGTAGACTATGGGTAAAAGTACATTTCATATTCTGTGTTACAACTTCTTGGCAGTCAATGGAATTTATGCTGCTAACAAATGAGCTTGACCTGGTTGACAGATACAGGCTTGGCATTTCACATCAACAAGGGAATCTGAAATTACTTTTTTTTTTCTTGAACTTCATTAGCAATTCCATTTAATCTAAACACTAATAAGACATTTATGTTAGTGACCCTTGTTGGATTTAGAGACGTCTAAATACAATAAATTAAGTTGGACATGCATGTATTATAATTATATGTCTAATACTGTCACGAATATTAATGCCAAAATAAGTGATTAATTAAGGAATGGCATTATACATATTTCAATTAGGATTTGGAACCGAAAATGTATAGAAATAAATTTGATTAATTATAATTGTTAATGGACCGATTATAATTAGTCTAACTAATATACATGTGATAATTTCGGCACAGACTTGAAATTAGTGTAAACTAATTTCAGCACTAAGCTGGAATTATTTTTGGCTATGGTTATTTTGGCATGTTCTTTTTAGCTATGGTTATTTTGGCATGTTACGCCAATTTTAGGCTATGGTTATGCTAAATTGAGG
This sequence comes from Carex parvula, assembly GCA_025461045.1. Classification (NCBI taxonomy): domain Eukaryota; kingdom Viridiplantae; phylum Streptophyta; class Magnoliopsida; order Poales; family Cyperaceae; genus Carex; species Carex parvula. The sequence continues at coordinate 1,217,472 of JAJGRW010001188.1, read as the reverse complement.
ACCTGGCACTTGTATTTAAAGGCTGAGTCTCCAAGGCTTGCAATCACGATCACAATTGTCTGCTCCATTAAAGACGAGATACTCTGTCATATTTTTCGGATAGCCAGAGAAAAGAAAGAGAGGATTGCAAGTTCTTGGAAGGACTCGAGAGCCAACAACTCAAGTCAAGACCAGGAGCTTATCAACCTAGAGCCTTGGAAGCTGTCTGATTGATAGCATACGGAGGCTTTTGAAGATGGAAAGTAAGTTCCGCTGTGCATTAAGTTTAATTTTCTTGCATAGGATCCTAGGGTTTTAGGTTTTAAAGTAATTAGGAAAACCCGTAAACACAACAAGTGGTATCAGAGCCATCTATGCAGGAATTTATGGTAATTATGATCTAGAGAAAATGTTATGCCATCTTCAATTGTTTGTAAATTATTTTCTGTTTTTCAAATCAAATTTATTGTTGCAAATAGTTGTTAAAATTCGCTTTAATCGATTTTTTATGCGTATTTTAATCGAATATTCGAATTGTGCCAATCCTTGAGCTTCGTGCGATCTTGGAGAGGTTTTGTTTGATGTTTTTTATTTTGATTCGCATAATTTATCACATTTTGGTGAAATATACGAAGGTGCGCTGATTTTGCCTTCGAAAGGTTTAATTATGCAACAAACTAGAATTTTTCGTTTCTGAAATTTGGAAATAAGCAATTGGCGCAATAAAGGCTGTTTTTGCAGTTTTTTTCGGTTTTTTGAAAGTTTCCAGATCTGAAAATTAGTTATCTCTAGATCAATACCGGTTACAGACCTTAGGAATAACTGTAAGTAATTGTAATGTAGGTTATGTTAATTATAATTACTATAGTTATTAAGTTATTAAGTAAAGTATGCTATTATTAGCCTAATTAGTTATAGATTTAGCCATTATCTATAATTAGTATTTAACGCTAATTAAGGGTGGGATAAAAAAATACATAAATAAATAAATATATATACTAAATTCTTGTCATGATTATAGCTAATTTGAGCATAACGTTATTTAGTAAATTCTAAATAAGATTATTTGGTTATTTCCAAATATAAGCACAAAGTTTTAGTTGTCTCTAAATAGAAGCATAAAGTTATTTGGATATTTCTGAATAAAATTATTTCGCTATTTCTAAATAAAAGCATAAAGCTAAAATTATATTTTGGAGAATACTAAAGTGTTTTTAAAGCCTAGTATTTATTTTTTGATGAATATAGTTAACATATGAAAATTAGTTTATTCTAATTAATTAAAGCTCCCATTAGTTACTATATTCTATTTAGTACGAGTAGTCATTTTAGGATACGTCCTAGAATAGGCTTTAGGCATAGTTTTAGGATCTATTTAAAGGCAATTAGGATTTACGTGTGTCATTTTGTACAAGTTGAGCACTGATTGTTCGCAAACGAACCTCTCTGTGTGAGGCAAGTGCAGGGTGGCACATGATAAGTTTAAAATGACGTGCTAGAAATGGATGTGAGTATTAGCTTTCCCAAAGGAGGGTTAGCGCTTGCTGAAATTGTTTAGTGCATAAGGGTAGTGTACAAAAATAGTTGCAACACACATGGACTAGCGATGTCTAGAAAAGCATCGGGGGCTTGGAACTTAAGCGATCCGTCTGTGATCCTCCTCCCCCCGTTGATTGGCCTGGTCGTTAGTTCATGGATATGTTAATTTGACCCAAAGGTTGATTGACAAAAATGTTACATGTTTGTACTTTATTCACTACACCAGAGTGCCTGAAGGTAATGATTGCACCCAAAGGTGTTTCATTAGTGAATGGTGCTTTGGCTAAAGATTTAATGGAGCAAATAGTTTTACACAGGCCTTTAGATAGATTTTAGAATTATGATTAAGGATCAAATCGTGACGCATCGTATCTAAATTATTTCCTTGTTCTTGAATTTTCAGATCTAAACATAATGTCAAATCTAAGTCAGATTAAGCCCCTCATGGGGAACAATTTCAAACAGTGGGAGGAAAAGCTGAAATTAGTCTTAGGGATCATGCAATTGGACACAGCACTGAGATTTGATCGCCCCAAGCCTAATAAAGAGGGTGAGGAAACTCCCCAAGAGAAGGCTGATATTACGAAATGGGAGCATTCAGATCGCATGTGCATAATGGTGATGAAGCAAACGATCCATGAGACTTTTCGAGGCATAATACCTGATACAGAGACCGGCGCTATTAAATACCTTAAGGCCCTTGAAGAGAAATTCACAAAGAGTAAAAAGACTGAAGTTAGTACACTCTTTGTGAAGTTGGCAACAATAAAATACAAGGGAAAAGAAGGGGTTAGAGAGCATGTTATTGAGATGACAAGACTGCAACGTGCCTTGAAAGGGCATAATTATGACATCTCTGATGAGGTTTTCATTGAGTTCATTTTTTTGTCTCTCCCGTCTAACTTTAGTCAATTCAAGTTGACTTATAATTGTCAAAGAGAGACGTGGACACTACCTGAGTTTGAGGCTCAGTTGGTGCAGGAGGAAGAGAGACAGAGAATGACTAAGGGAGAAAGTGCTCATGTAGTAACATCTAATCCTAAGGGTAAAGGCAAGAAGCGCAAGTCTACTGCCAAGGAAAAAGAACCCACCAAAGAAGCTGCAAACAATGTCGCAAAGAAAAGCAAGAAGGAAGATACTTCTGCGGAAGCAGAGGAAAGGAAATGCTTTTTCTGCAAAGCGTCAGGACATACGAAGAAATTCTGCACCAACTATCATGCATGGTTGGCAAAGAAAGGTATGTCTCTCGCTTTAGTTTGTTCTGAAGTTAATTTAAGTTCTGTATCTAGATATACTTGGTGGATAGATTCAGGTGCAACGTCTAACATCAGTATATCGATGCAGGGTTGCCTAAGCCATCGCAAGCCAAGTGAGGCGGAGCGCTACGTTTACGTAGAAAATGGCAACAAAGTAGAAGTGAAAAGCATAGGAAAATTTAGATTATTATGTAGGACAGGATTTTATTTAAGTTTTGATGCTTTAGTGGTTCCATCCTTCAGAAGGAACCTAATTTCTGTATCTTATTTGGACAAAAATGGTTATGTATGTTCATTTAGTAATGGAAATTTCAGTTTGTGTCAAAATTCTAAGCTTCTTGCTTCTGGTATCCTGTCTTCTTATGATAATCTTTATTTTCTAGATATAGACACTTCACATTCAGAGGCACTGCATATAGATAATAGAAAACGTAAATTAACTTGTGAGAAATCAGCAACATTATGGCACAAGCGATTAGGACATATCTCTATGAAAAGGATAGAACGTCTTGTGTCTAATAATATTCTCCAACCTTTAGATTTTACAAACTTAAGTGATTGTGTAAATTGTATAAAGGGAAAACAAACTAATAAACGTAAGTATGATGCAAAAAGATGTAATGATGTCTTAGAATTGATTCATACGGATATCTGTAGTCCTTTTCCAAAGGCTACAAGAAATGGTCACCGTTACTTTATCACATTCATAGATGATTATTCAAGATATGGTCATATTTACTTAATAAAAGAAAAGGCGGAAGCATTAGACGTGTTCATAAAGTTCAAAACGGAAGTTGAGTTACAACTTAACAAACGTATAAAGTCCATTCGTTCTGATCGTGGTGGTGAATACTACGGTCGTTATGATGGATCTGGAGAACATCGTCAAGGTCCCTTTGCAAAATACTTAGAGGAATGCGGAATTGTGCCTCAGTATACGTTGCCAGGTTCACCTGCAATGAATGGTGTTGCTGAACGGCGAAATCGCACCCTTAAAGACATGGTGAGAAGTATGATTGTTCGTACAACTCTACCTGAGAATTTGTGGGGAGAAGCCTTAAAGACTGCAGCATACATACTTAATAGAGTGCCTACTAAAGCAACTAACAAGACCCCTTACGAGTTATGGGTTGGGCGCAAGCCTAGCTTGAATCATTTGAGAGTTTGGGGATGTCCATGTGAAGCTAGGCCTTATAAGCCAAGTGAAAAGAAACTGGACGAAAGGACCGTTAGTTGTTACTTTATAGGCTATTCTGAACGATCTAGGGGGTATAAATTCTATAATCCAACAGAACATATAGTTTTCGAGTCAGGAGTGCAAAATTTTTTGAGGATAATGAGTTTGTGGGGGGGAGATATGATAAAAGATAGTATTTTTGAAGAAGAAGAGACGAATGAGAATGAGACTATGGACCAAAGTCCTGGTTTTGTTCAAATTCCGATTGCGTTTAGAAATACATCTTTTGACAATGTGCAAACTTCATCATCCCAAACAACTCAGTTAGAAACTCAACATGGAATAGAGAACACCAATGGACCTGAATCCAACCCAAACCCTGACATTGCCATGACCAATGTTGATGGCCTAGGGCCTGTGGGAGATTCAAAAGTTGGTAATGATGTTCCTCCTCCTGTTGAAGATCAAGTTGTAATTGAACCTCAAGAAAATCTAGAGCCTGTGCCAATTAGGAGATCTACTAGAGAGAAAAGATCTACACAATCAAAGGATTATGCATATCTTCAAGAACATGAGTTTGACATTGGCATGTTTGAAAATGATCCTGTTAATATCAAACAAGCTGTGGAAAGCACTAACTCTCAAATGTGGATTAATGCCATGAATGAAGAGATGAAATCTATGTACGACAATGACATTTGGGATATCGTTCCGTTGCCTAAAGGCAAGAAACCCGTTGGTTGCAAATGGATATTTAAGACTAAGCGGGATTCTAAAGGCAATGTTGAAAAATACAAGGCACGTCTTGTTGCGAAAGGTTTCACACAGAAAGAAGGCATTGATTATAAAGAGACTTTCTCTCCAGTTTCATCGAAAGACTCTTTAAGGATTATATTGGCGCTTGTAGCACATTATGATTTAGAACTTCATCAGATGGATGTAAAGACGGCATTTCTCAATGGTGACATTGATGAAACAATCTATATGAAGCAGCCAGAAAACTTTGTATCAGGTGATGCAGGGTCTATGGTTTGCAGACTTAAGAAATCTATCTATGGTCTAAAACAAGCATCTTGACAATGGTATCATAAGTTTCACAAAGTTGTTAGCTCATTTGGCTTTGAGTCTAACATAGTAGATGAATGTATATACCTTAAGTTTTGTGGAAGTAAATTTATTTTCTTGGTTTTATATGTAGATGATATATTGCTTGCCAGTAACGATAAGGACATGTTGCATCAAACTAAAATTTTTTTATTTAGGAACTTTGAAATGAAAGATCTTGGTGATGCATCATTTGTTCTAGGGATTGAAATACTTAGAGATAGATCTCAAGGTATTCTAAGGTTATTCCAGAGGAACTATATCGATAAGATTCTAACAAGATTTGGCATGCAAAACAGTAAACCAGGAGATACCCCTGTATCAAAAGGAGATAAGTTTAGTCTAAAACAATGTCCCCAAACTGACTTAGATAAAAACATCATGAAAGATATTCCCTATGCCTCAGCCGTAGGTAGCATCATGTATGCACAAGTATGCACGCGTCCGGATATTGCGTTCATTACTGGAATGCTAGGGAGATATTTAAGTAACCCAGGTATGGAACACTGGAAGGCAGCCAAGCGAGTGTTGAGATACCTAAAGAGAACTAGGGACTATATGCTCACGTATCGGAGATCGGAACAGCTCGAGGTCATTGGATATACCGATTCTGATTTTGGAGGATGTGTCGACAGCATGAAGTCAACATCAGGATACATCTTTATGATGGCAGGCGGTGCCGTGTCGTGAAAGAGCGCTAAGCAGTCATTGGTAGCCTCCTCCACTATGGCAGCTGAATTTGTCGCATGCTATGAAGCATCTAATCATGGCGTATGGCTGAAGAACTTCGTCACAAGGCTGAAAATTGTGGATTCTATTCAGAAACCACTCAAATTATTATGTGACAACAATTCAGCAGTGTTATACGCAACCAACAACCGAAGTTCATCAAAGTCGAAGCACATCGACATTAAGTTTTTGGTTGTAAAAGAGAGAGTACAGAATAATGAATTATGTATAGAACACATAGGTACAGACTCCATGATTGCGGATCCTCTTACTAAAGGATTACCACCCAAGCAGTTTCACGAACATGTTGCTCGTATGGGTGTAATATCTGTTTAGGATAGTTAGAAAATGTGGGAGTCCGAATATGTTTTAAGTTTTGATGTTCTATGTAATGTAATTGTAAACAGTTTTGTTGATATATACAAGTTGCATTCAATTTCAGTTTCATTATTTCTTTCTTTAAAGTTTAAAGTATTTGACCTCACTAAAGTTTAAAGTTTAAGGTGACTCAATTAGAAATAGGCACATCTAATCACACTTGCGTGTAATTTCTAAACTATACATCCAAATCAGATTCATGTCATTCAATTATGTTGACAATGTGATCTATGTCGGTTTAGTTATGCATAAATATAAAAGTAATTACTGCCGCTTAGGTTCTTTGTTAGGATAGTTGATGGACGGAATTGTTCGGGAAATACGATAAGTAAAGACAGAAAAGTTGCGCAATAAGGATAAGAACATATAATTAAAATGTTACACTTGTCCAAGTGGGAGATTGTTGGATTTAGAGACGTCTAAATACAATAAATTAAATTGGACATGCGTGTATTATAATTATATGTCTAATACTGTCACGAATATTAATGCCAAAATAAGTGATTAATTAAGGAATGGCATTATACATATTTCAATTAGGATTTGGAACCGAAAATGTATAGAAATAAATTTGATTAATTATAATTGTTAATGGACCGATTATAATTAGTCTAACTAATATACATGTGATAATTTCGGCACAGACTTGAAATTAGTGTAAACTAATTTCAGCACTAAGCTGGAATTATTTTTGGCTATGGTTATTTTGGCATGTTCTTTTTAGCTATGGTTATTTTGGCATGTTACGCCAATTTTAGGCTATGGTTATGCTAAATTGAGGACCTGGCACTTGTATTTAAAGGCTGAGTCTCCAAGGCTTGCAATCACGATCACAATTGTCTGCTCCATTAAAGACGAGATACTCTGTCATATTTTTCGGATAGCCAGAGAAAAGAAAGAGAGGATTGCAAGTTCTTGGAAGGACTCGAGAGCCAACAACTCAAGTCAAGACCAGGAGCTTATCAACCTAGAGCCTTGGAAGCTGTCTGATTGATAGCATACGGAGGCTTTTGAAGATGGAAAGTAAGTTCCGCTGTGCATTAAGTTTAATTTTCTTGCATAGGATCCTAAGGTTTTAGGTTTTAAAGTAATTAGGAAAACCCGTAAACACAACAACCCTAACTCATGAACACAAAACCTATCACTTATACAGATATACTCTTTGCTCAAAGAAATAAAATTAAATTAGTTACCTGAATTAGCTTCCTTTTACGAGAATCTGGTGGAGAAGCATTTCTTGCCTCAACTTGTGCTCGTAAGACTTCATAGTGGTACTTATCCAGTACATCCTCTGCATCGTACGCAACACTTTTGAGCTCCTTCAACCAGAGCTTGACTGACGAGTCTGTGATCTCCCTCTGCTCTGCATCGTACAGCGTGGCCTTGATCCGCTCCAACATCCTCATCAATTTCTTCAACTCAGCCTCAATTTGGTGGTTTTGATCTACTGGAGGATTGGAGGAAGAAGACGGAGCTTGCGCAGATGCGACGACAACGGGTAGCAATTTGGCGCCCAAAGAGAGAAGGTTGGAAATCACTCCGCCTAGACCCATCGATCTAAAATTGCTAAGTCTGTTCTCTTTTCTTTTGTTGTGTTGATATGAAACGATGCAAAGAGAGAAGGTAGAAAAATTAATTATTGGGTGAATGAGTGGGAGACTCGGAGAAGACTGTTATTTTTCTATAGATTTAATTCTCATTTTAGTTTTAATTAATTACAAAATTAATTTAAGTAAAAGTTTATTGTAGAGTTGCGTATCATTCTAAAAGATATGGGTAAGATATATCATGTGAGGTGCCGACAAAATATCATGCGTGGGCCAAAGGTGACTAATGTTAGTGATCTCTTTAATATTTAAAAAAAATAAAGTGACATAGTGATCACTTTATTACTTGGTAGTGGAAGCCGTGGTCATAGAAATCACTTTATATATTACTTGTTGGTAGTGGAAGCGGTGGTCATAGAAATCACTTTATTTCAAAAAAGTATATATATTGGGGAAATAAATCTGGGAATTCTTATCCCCTCCAGTCAGAGAATGAAATGGAGAGGAGACTCCGGCCTCTCCGACGGCTCAGCCATGAATGTATACCTCTCTCTCTCTCTTTGTGCTGTTTTAAGAAAAAAATTAATTAGAAGATTATTTAGTTCAGTAGTTAAAAACAAAGTGCTCACATTTCTAGTGAAAATGAAAAAAAGAAACTGCTACATGTACAAACGGACAAATTTTTATCCATTTTTGGAATGTCATTGTTACATAGAAAAAACATTTTTGGTTAATTTTTGTGGATCATTTTCATGACCCCACTTTCTTACATTTTAACTGACATATATAATATCAAGCCATATAACACCCACCTCAGAAATAAATGATTTTTTTCTTACCTTAAAATAGGATCTTTTTATTTAAAAATAAAATATTATTTTCTCCTAGAAAGAAAAGGAGTTGGGTAAATTTCAAAAAATAAATAACACTGGAAAATTATACCGTGTAACAATGAGCATATTGCTTGCACCGTAAAAAAAAATTCGGTGCAAACATGTTCCGGTGTTTCCTATTTGTCGAAAATCTCCCGACACTTTTCCTTTCTAGTAGAAAATAATATTGTATTTCTAAATAAATTTTTTTAAATATAATGAATTTGGGTTTTATTTTTTGTTGAAATTTATTTGACAATGTAGGTGGATTTAGTAGGAGGATACTATGATGCAGGAGACAATGTGAAATTTGGGTTTCCCATGGCTTTCTCTACAACTATGCTTTCATGGAGTGTGATTGAATTTGGTGGATTGATGAAAGGAGAATTAGAGAATGCTAAGGAAGCCATTAGATGGGGCACTGATTATTTGCTCAAAGCCACTGCTCATCCTGACACTATTTATGTTCAGGTCCCTATTTATATACATTTTCATTTTGTCAGATAAATTTTATGTCCAGTATTTTGTTATTTTTTAATTACAAAGTGCAAAAATACCCAATATTTGATATTTATTGGAACAATGAACAACATTACAATGAAATATTTATATGATTTATGAATGCATGGTAATTTTGATGATATAAAGGTAGGGGATCCGAGCAAAGACCACGCGTGTTGGGAGAGACCAGAGGACATGGACACACCGAGGAGTGTATTCAAAATAGACGCAGGGAATCCAGGCAAGGATGTGGCAGCTGAGACGGCTGCGGCACTTGGAGCCGCCTCCCTTGTGTTTAGAACTTGTGACCCTGATTACTCCAAGCAACTCCTTAATTCCGCCATTAGGGTACTAATTTAATTAATTCATTCTCTTAAGTTAATAAATTGATTGCAACCTTTTGCTCTCGAAAACTGACCAATCATAATATTGAAATTTTTCTAAACATGTTACATATTTTTTAATTTTTTAAAATGAATTTTAGAAGAAAATATAAATTAGTGCGTTTTTGAAATTTAGAAAGGGAAATATGATATTATGGATTTTAGAGGGGGAGAAATATGATATTTTTAAGTTTTCAAGGGGTATATGTGAAATTCTCTCTTTAGTACCTTGAAAAAAATGTATTTTAATTTTTGGGAACTTTTTGTTATAAAGATGTTATTGAATGCCTTGAAGGTTTATATTATTATTATTATTATATAAGTTTTGTGTGTATTCATTAATAATTACATGTACATATATAACAGGTCTTTGGATTTGCTGACAAGCACAGAGGATCATACAGCAATGTTCTGAAAAACGAAGTGTGCCCCTTCTACTGCTCTTACTCTGGCTACCAGGTCCCACATTCACCCCCCTTCTCTTCTCCCATTGGTCCTCTTAGCATCTCACAAACACTTTGTTCTTTTCTCATTTAATGTTGGCTTTTGCTGCTTTGCAGGATGAATTGCTATGGGCTGCTGCATGGCTACACAAAGCAACCAAAAACCCTATCTACCTCAATTACATCACAGTCAACGGTCAAACCCTTGGGGCTGATGAATCAGACAACACTTTTAGTTGGGACAACAAGCATGTTGGTGCCAGAGTTCTTCTCTCCAAGGTATTCTGACCTGTGGGCCCCACCTTAATTTCTTTATATTTTTTTATCTCTATTTTATTTTCTTTTATGGGAATTTCATAATATCATATTTACCTAACTAAATGTCAAATTGACTATATATTTTTGTTTTTAAGAAAAGATAGGTGGAAACTTTATAAATGTGAGTTTTAGAAATTTGGGTAAATATGATATTATGAAACTTTAGGGGTAAATAAGTAATTTTTAGGTTTTGAGGGTTATACATGAAATTTTCTCTTTATTTTTATTTTATTTTATTTGCCTTATCCTTCCCTTGTTCATTGGACACTTTTTCATTGGTTCAGTGCTTGTGCTCAAAGTAGGATGATTCTTTGTTTTTTTACATGTACTTGCTTCAGCTTTTATATATTTATTTACTACAATTTGTGTTACTAAAGACTGCTGCTAAAGCTTTGTTAGCACAGAGATAGGAGCACTTTATTAAAACTAAGACATCCAATTCATTCATTACTGTTGTTTGCATTTTTACTGTCATATATTTTTATTAACAACCTAAATTAGTGGTTAACAATTTACTAATTTTATTTTTTTGTAGGCATTTTTGGTGCAAAAATTGGGTTCTTTGCACGAGTACAAAGGCCACGCCGACAACTTCATGTGCTCGTTGATACCCGGAACCCCTTCTTCTCAGACCCAATACACACCAGGTCCTAATTAATCTACTTAATTACATCAATTTAACACCAATAAATGCCTATTTGAAAACCAATGATTGTTGATTTTTTTTAATTTTTTTGTTATTTTGCTTCTTTAGGAGGGTTGTTGTTTAAGATGAGTGACAGCAACATGCAGTATGTAACCTCTACTACATTTCTGCTGCTCACCTATGCGAAGTATCTGACGTTCTCCAAGCAGGTCGTGACATGTGGCGGTGTTATCGTCACGCCTCAGAAGCTTCGTGCTGTTGCCAAGAAACAGGTACCATATAATACTGGTACTCAATACTTGACATGGCATGTAACTAGAGTTACAGTATGTTATTAAACTAGTGACCTACTGTATAACGAATTCACACCCTCTGAGATACCTCAAACTTTGAGTTGATATGTGAAACATTCGGACCGTTCAAATCTTTTTGACGAATCTAAAAGCACAATAACTGACGTGTGCATTCTAAATAGACACTGAATAAAATTTGACCCGGGTTTAGATAAATTGAAAAATCTGATATATATATATATATATATCTCATAGAATCTGCTCCCGTATAACTACTAACTATATGTATATAGAAATAATTTGATGAATAAGACAACTGTAGGAGCTGGATTGGTACTTTGCACATGGATTTATAAGGAAATGTATCAGAATAAAAAAACATTTTATTGACTGTTTAGTTTGTATCTATTTTAATCCTTACTTAACTAATCAAAGCATAGACAAGCATACCACCACAAAACTAATTACAGTTATAAATGTAACTTCTTCCATATTTAGGTTGACTACTTGTTAGGAGACAACCCAGAGGGCATGTCATACATGGTCGGGTACGGGTTGAAATTTCCAGAGCGGATCCACCATCGTGGGTCGTCTCTTCCTTCAAAGGCATCCCACCCGGTAAGAATCAGCTGCTCAACCGGGTTCTCTGCACTCTATTCGGGCGCACCAAACCCTAATTTGTTAACCGGGGCTGTTATCGGTGGACCCGATGCACAAGACAGGTTCACCGACCAGAGAAATGACTATGCACACTCTGAACCCGCTACATACATCAACGCACCGCTTGTTGGTGCACTTGCCTATTTGGCACACTCCTATGGCCAAATTTAACTGGCTGGTTGATTAGTGTTTAATTTAGGGTTTTATTATATGAAGAGAGTTTTGTTGAAGGATCCCCGGTGCTACTAAGGAGAGCACATGTGGGTGTTACTTAGCAACTCTAGTGAGGTAGTTAATTATGATTTATGATTTAATGGTGTGTGGTGTGTGGTGTGTGGTGTCAAGTGTGTATGGAGATTGGGGTATTATGACCCTTTGTGTTGGTTTCAATGTTATCAAGCTGTAATCTTTTGTCCCTCTCTAACTAGTATTATTATTATCCAATGCATCAAGTTGCCTATAATATTATATTGATCTCTTTTGAGAAATCAGAGGTATGCTTTGGTAAAAGACATAGATCAGCTTTTTACTGCACCCCTCCATATAGAAATTAGTCCAAAATAATAATTAAAAAATGAGGGCCTACAGTGAGTGTTCTCTCAAAGAAAACAAGTACTAATATACCATCTTAAAAAGTCTAAATTCATGATGAACATCTTGTCAAATCATTATCTCTTTGTTTGCTTTTCCTTTTTGTAACAGTTTGCAAAATCATTGCTCTTAATGAAATCGTGTAAAAGTAAATTTTAGAAGTATAAAAATAATGGCAGAGTACATCTAGATATATAGTTGTAAAAGTTTGACAATCTTCACAAAAATGGGCCAAATGAAATTTTCAAATTAGACAAAAAAAAAATCAAATTGTAGACATAAATTTTTCAGCCTATTTACTTTAAAGAATTTGATGGTATCAATTTCTAATCATTTTCATTTTTTGTAATTATTTGCGGTTATAAAATAATAAAGGGAGGCTCCTTATTCTTTCTAAGATAAAAGATACCAATATTGGGTATATTCGATCAAAATTTATAACAATATCTTTTTGGTTTCTTCAAACAAGACATATTGTATGATTTCTCTAGGCTATAGTTTTAGGATGGGCCAAAAGTACCATATATATATAAATGACATTACTAACTGAATCTGAATCTGAGCAAATGATGTGCATCATACACAAAATAACCAATTAACTGAATCTGAATCTTGGCAAAATTATATGGTCCTGGCATGTGATATATACCAATTATTTGTCAGCTTTTTCAGGACCTCGCATGCAGCACTGACAGCATCATGCTGTGTTTTAATTTGTAGCATCTCATGTAACATTTCAGGTTTTATAATATTAAGGCCAAAAGTAAAATGATTACTGGAAATTATTGATGGGTGCAGAAGAATCAGAACAGGTGACAATAAAATTATATAGTAATGCTAACAACTTTTAAGACAAAATATTAAAATTGTAAATGTTTTGCCATTATTTGCATAGATTATACATTGAATTTGGTGCAAGTAATAAGAAATTCGATCATTTTTTATGTAGTGACATTAAATTAATTACGAGGATGGTTCAAATATCTCGTAACTTTTATGTCTCATTCATGTTCCACAATATTATTATTATTAATTTTTTAAAATTAAATAGTCCTTCTCAACTGCTCAACATAATCTCTGTATAAAAATGTGTTTGGAGCCCAAAATAATTGTTTTTCAGGAAATTCTGACCATCCAAAAACATTAATTTTATACCTATCTAAAAAAATAGTAAAAATTATTCCAAAAAGATAATTTGGTCCCAGGCACATTTTAATACGGAGATTATGTTGAGCGATTCAGATCGATTGTTTGAATTTTGAAAACGGAGATAAGAATTTGAAACACGAATGAGACATAAAAGAGAAAACATTTGAACCCTATTTTTTAAATAATATGTAACAATTTAGTGTTAGTGACATAATTATTTTTCAAATTATAACAAATTAATTTGATATACAGACTATATAAATATAAGAAAAAGACATCTATAATATATATGTACAAATGATAATTAAACCACCAGAGTTCACTATACCAAATGCATCATTGTATACCAGTGTTGTAAAAAACGTCCGTTTAGGCTGATTAATTGGTCAATTAGTCATTGGAGGTGATCAAACTGTCACAGATTTTCTCAATTAATCGACCGATTATTTTCGATTATTCTCAATTATCTCCGATTAATCGCTTGGCAGTACCATGTCCATTCGACGACCGTATACGTTTATTTACAACACTGTTGTATACTACAGCCACTACAGCTTGACTTTAAAAATCGCCTTTACGAGTAAGAACTATTTTGAGGAGTAAAGCTAGGGTGTGATGTGATCACCAAGAGAGACTGTTGAGCACAACTTCAAAAGTCTATCAGATTAGCTTCAAATAACGAATCCAAACTGTTGAAATCCATGTACTTATCAGTGATGGAAAATTTTGAAAGTTTCAAATTCATTTAGTACAAGGTCAAGCGGTCAAAAAAAAATAATGAAAAATAAATACATAAAACAACTTATAAAATAACTTATAAAATGTTCATTTTTTTTACCGCTTGACTTTGTACTAAATGAATACGAAACTTTAAATTTTTTACATACAAGCATCACTAATGATGTAGATGAATTTCAACGGTTTGAATTCGTCATTTGAAGTTGTGCTTACCAACTCTCTTAATGAGATATCACACAATAGCTTTGCTCCTATTTTGAGCTCAAACTCATCAAGGTGGTTTTTGACTGAACAACTATGACGTCAAATTTATCAAGGTAATTTGTGAGTTTAACTCTTAACTAGAATTTATTAAATTGACTTTAAATGGTGAAGCCAAACCGTTCCAACCATCATATTGACAAGGGATGCTTTTACAATTTATAAAATATTAATATAAAATCAAGCAGTAAAAAAACACAATGATGAGTTGGAGCTCATCATTATTTGATATGCAAACAATAATTAATTGTCAAATATATATAAGTTATAGGATAATATTTTCTGGTGTAACCTCCAAATATATATAATATTAATTGCTCATCCTGACACTATTTATGTTCAGGTCCCTATTTATATACATTTTCATTTTGTCAGATAAATTTTATGTCCAGTATTTTGTTATTTTTTAATTACAAAGTGCAAAAATACCCAATATTTGATATTTATTGGAACAATGAACAACATTACAATGAAATATTTATATGATTTATGAATACCTCATATATATATTTTTTAAAAATGTATGTATTTATATAATATTTTTTATATAATTTAAAATAAAAAACTATGGATACTATGAAATTGACCTTTATTCGCCGTATATAAAATTTATATGATTGATTCTCATTCTTGTTTAACCCTCATAGTTTGAAAGTATAGCTCCACCCTTAATACTCTATAGATATTGCTCATAGTGAAATAAGAAGTCAATTATATACAGAAGAACAAAGATGATTGCAAATTAAAATTATATACATCAGAAAAAAAAATAATGGTAAAATTTAAAAAAGTTATGTTAAAAACCATCTAATTCATCGACTATGAAAAATGGACCCCACCTATCCAGTAACCAATTAGACACAAGTCATGATTGGGGCTATCACACATGTGATTCGCCGAGGTACGCCACATGACCCATGATGAAATGGTACACCATGTCAAAGTCATATATGTGTGGGACTTAATAAGCATGCCATTGTCATGCATGCATCACCCTCAGCTCTGGCCCTTTGTCCATCACCTTTTCATTTTTTTTCTTGACATTATTATCATTATTAATTAATAATATTATTATTAGTAGAATTATTGTTGTTGTTATCAGTTTTGTTAAAAACTGCTGATTAATCTAACTAATTAGCTAATTAGTTGTTCGCGGTGGCCAAACTGTTACAAATCGTCCGTTTCCATTTATACGACCAACTAGTTGGTCATTTTTATTATTTTTTCTACATTTATCCGTTATATGCAGTGTTCTAAATAGCTCGTTATAGCTATGCTATAGCTTTTTTCGGACCATAAAATCTGCGCTATGGGATAAAAATTCACTAATTCAGACGACCGCTATAGCTGTAATAACTTACCGCTATTAACGCTACGCGCTATGCGTTATGTGCTATTGCTGACCGCTATGATACATTTTATTTATTTTTTGCAATTTGTGTGCTTCTGTTCCTATTTGTGGTGTTACATTGTCCGCTATGCTAAGTATGCTAAACTAAACTCTGTGCTTCTATTTCTATTTGTGGTTTAGTCTCTCCTTTTATATCATAAAATATTCAAATATTAATTCTTCCTTTTGCTTAATTTTCGTCTAATATTCACTTGAAAGCTGATTTCGATTATTGTTATCTGTATAATAATCAAATAGGTACTGACTTCGTTTTACTTGTAAAATTAATTGCTCTTCGTCTAGTCTAATATGTAATATGAAGTATGAACTATTAAAGAATGTTATCTTGTAGATATATTTGTTTTTATTTGCATTATTGAAAAAAGTATAGACTTAGATTAGTTGTTATTTGATTTGATTGTTACTCTAATTCTCCAATATTGATATTGTTGAAAATTAGTAGAAATATATAATATAATTAAAAAAAAAAACTATGTACGATAGCTTCCATTATAACTACGCTATTCGCGATAGATTTATTTTAGCCTATCCGCGACGACGCATAATCGCTATTTAGAGCCTTGGTTATATGTATTATACTTTGCCTTGTCTTATATAAGTTTTTCTAAATGACAATTTTATAAAATTTTATTAATTAACAATGAAAGTAAGTTAAAATAAGTTTATTTGATAAGTTTGATGAGTTAAATTAATCGTTTTTAATAATTATAATTATATGCACATAACTTTAATGAAAACACAAAATTATATGCAAAATTTCGATTAATCGGCCGCATATCATTGAATTGATTATTTAAAGTTTGAAAATAAATTATAGATTCAATGTATAAACCAATATATGCTATGCATAGTATTGTTACCTCCCTCAATTTAGAATACTAAACATTTTACAAGTATGAAATTGCTCAATGATTATTGAGAAAAAATTGATATTTTTTCGATAAAATTATTAATACAATAATAACAATCATGAATGTTTATTTGTCTTATTAACAAAAAAAAGAGGATCAGAAATGAAGTCACATTATATGTTTTTCTCTCCCATGTGGAATAAACAGGGAAGAACATGGGTTGTGTCATGCACACCGCACACTAATTCCTATCCCACATGGCATTACATCATTCTCCAAAACAAATAATATAATAATTAATGAATAAATAAGAGCATTGCTACACAGTACACTGTCACATTTATTGATATGACAGAAACATAAGACATTGAATCTCTGTGCTGTAAGCATGTAACTAAAAATAAGACACAATAAATATTACCATTTCATATCACGGTATACCTGATAATTAAATAAATATTACCATTTCATATCACAATAAAAGCGTGTCTTAGTTTTCAATTAAAAAAATAACACATATTTTGATGAGGAAAGTACCTCTGCGTTAATTTTTTGAACAATTCAATCTGAAGAATTTCAAAAGCCAAATTCTGAAGAAACACTGTTTAGTTATAAAAGAGCTCCTCGATTCCGTTTACATATATATATATACACACACACACAGAGTAGAACTAGGGTGCTCTTAAGTTCACCAAGTCCCTTGGTGAACTCAAGTCTAAAACCCATCGGATAGGCTTCAAACGACAAATCCGAACTGTTCAAACCCGTCTACCTTACGAGTGATGTGTCTACATGCAAAAATTTTAAATTTTGAAATTAATTTTGCATAGAGTCAAGTGGTCAAAAAATATCAAAAAATAAATGCATTAACATTAATTTATTAACCTTCTAATTTTGACCGCTTGACTTTATACTAAATTAATTCTAAAGTATAAAATTTTTACATGTGTACGCATCACTCGTAAAGTAGGCGGGTTTTAACGGTTCAGATTCATCGTTTGAAGCTAATTTGATGGGTTTTAGACTTGAGTTCACCAAGGAGCTTGGTGAACTTAAGAACACCCTAGTTCTATATATATAAGGAGGGAGGAGGGCTGAGTCTCAATTATGTCCCACATCCTTATTCTGTTTTCAAAGTCTAATAGTTAATTCGAACTGCTCAAGATAATCTCCATATTAAAATGTGCTTAAAGACATTATTTTTTATGTTTTGGAATGTTTTTTACTATTTTTTCCATATGTATAAAATTATTGTTTTTGGATGGTCCAGAATCTTCTAAAAAGTAGTGATTTTGTATATATCTTAACAAATAGTAAACAAATTTAAAAATATACATATATATAAAATTTGGTCTCCAAGAACATTTTAATATGAAAATCGCGTTGAGCGGTTCAGATCGCTGGTTTGGACTTTGAAAACGGAGATAAGGATGTGAGGCCTAATTGGAGCACTAAATTAATGAGGCATTTGAGCCCTCCCCATAAGGAGCATATCATAATCATAATAGATAGCAAAAAAAGAAAAACACTGAAATAAAGTTTACTACTTTAATTTCGATATCATGTTAGATCTTTAGCACTGAATTTTTTTTTACTCGCTAAGATTGGTCTATCCATCTATAGAAAGAGAATAAACACATATCCCACATAGAGAACATCGTCTTTGCCACTTGACTAAAAATTGGCTCTCGTAAATTTAATTGCTTATCATTATTTTCCTCTAACTTTATGTTTAATTTAGTTTTAATATGCTAAGCTAAAACATGAAGTTAGAGGGAAATATTAGTTTTGAGGTGAAAGTTTAAAGACTCATCCTACCAAAGTATATGTGGAAAACTATTATCATGCAAAATACTACTCCAACCAGACCTCAATGCCTTCCCCTTCATTAATTTTATCTCAATAATTCATACCCCTGAATTTTGATAGTCTCTCTTGGAGATGGAATGCAACAAGAAAATTTACTGTGAAATCTTCATACAAATTTCTGAACTATATATATAGAGGGGTTACACTTAAAAATGCAAGACTATTTGGAAATTTCCAATTTATGTGGTTGGTAGCAAGGGGTAAAAATTTAAGAAATGACGACGGTTCATGTCAATTCTACAATCAAACTGAAGATATATGTTTCACATCTGTTTGTCAATTGTCCATTTGTTAAACAAAAATGGTTTTGGATTGGAAAATGTCAAGGTTACGTTATGAAATGAGAAAACATTGATGATATATTATTCAATTTGCATATAATCTCCCTCAAATGGATAGAATTGTATTTTTATTAATTTGATTTCTTATTGGTCAGGGCATAGTAAACATGAGGTGAAGGATGTAGTTGCAAACCGGTGCCAAGAGAACATGTGGGTGCTATACCACTGCAAGTGTGGGACGCTGCTGACACAGAGGTGGTTCCATGGGAAGAGCAGAGGGATCAGTGACAATGTTGCAATCTCAGAAACTGCACTGTTTTGTTTAGTTATGTCAAACTTACCTCTTTCCCAATGTGTGTGGCTCATCTATGAAAACTTTAACTGATTTTCAGTATTGTAAATAATGGTATGCGCTTGTCGGACAGACAGAGCACTCCCAAGCAATTAATCGGTGTGCGTTCTATTAATCAGAATTTTACGGATAATTTTGTGTTTCATTAAAGTTATGTGCATATATTCAGGGGCGGAGGGAGTAAGATCATATGGGGGTCAACTGACCCCCATTTTTTTTTTTCAAATTTTTTGTATTAATATATGGTTTTCTATATAATTTATAATAAAATGTTTCTATATCAATCATATAAACATAAAAAATACGACTAATCTGATTGTTTAAACGGAAAAGAGACGATTAATCAGACAAATCGACTGATTAGTCTGTTTCATCCGCAAACAACTCTTCGACAAGTTTATTTGTGACGGTTTGGTCTCTGCCTAGCTACGACAAAACGGCCGGGTTGCTCACTGCTGATTTTGTTGTGTTGATTGTTGATGGTGGTGTACATGTTTTGCGATGGATGCATAGTAATACGGGTAGCATGCATTAACTATATAGGGCTGTTATTAAATGATATAGTGATCAAACATTAAGGTTCGGGTAGATACTATTGTTAATGGTACGTGCTTAGTCTTTCATAAATCAAGAGACTTCTTACTATTTATTAGTTTCTACTTGTAGTCACAATCTCTGCTGCAATGATTTGTGAATGGAGCCATGAGGCCATGGAGGGTCCCGTGAAATGATTTATTCAAGAGAGATTTTAATTTTGTGATTTATCTCTTAGCAAACTCAATGTCAATTGTACTAATAATGTTATTGACAATTATGATTTCTCGGAGTAATGTGCGGCACTTTCTTTGGGCTCTCAAGGTACCACCTTGAATCCTCATTTTTTGCGTGATTGATGGCACAAATTTGAATAATCATGAAAAACAAGTACAGTTTATGTTCGTGCTAGTTGCTATCATAGGTGATGTACATAATTAATGAAATTGAAAGTATCAAATATTTCAAGGCATATAGATTTAGTGAAGATATATATATATATATTGCCTTTGACTCGAGTAGTGACTACTATCTCAAGTCCATTATATTATATTGGTACTCTTGAAGCTAGGCCCAAAGTAATAACGCTTGAATGCATGTATGTATTATTTTGGTACACTTGAAGGCCCAAAAGAACCAGATTTGGAGCCCATGATATTGGTAAGCTTGTCTCCAGCATAACTTGTTCATTCATATAGTACTCAAGTGGATTTCTCATGTACAAAATCCATAATTCTTTGAACTAAAGCCTCAACAAATCTGCACTCGACCTTGTCATCAGGACCCGGTTGTCAGTTGTACAAGTTTAATTCTGTATAAGGTGTCGGTAGTTGCCAACCTGAAATTGATCGAGATTTGCCAAAAATCAGATAAGATGTATGAATTGCACATATGTGACAAAAAAAGAAAAGAAGAAGAAAATCTGATGTATCATTTGAAGCCTATGTTGCATAGATATGGATACGGGTATCGTATCGGATACGATACGGATACGGCAATACTTTCAAAAATCTCGGATACGATACGCTAATTAAATATATTATTTATTATTATTTTATTTATGTTATTAATTCAACACTTATTAAATATCAAAATTATTAGATGGGGACTATACAATAATCCAATTATACATTAAATGTCATAGCTATTCTATTCTAACAACAAATATGAGTTTGTGCAGTGGTAAGGAGGTATGTTGTTAACCCAAAGGGAATGGGTTCGAATCCTGCAGAGCACTAAAAAATTTGATTTTTGGCGCTGGTCCACCGCGGTCCACGGGCGCGGTTCACAGTCGCTTGGTCCACAGGCGCGGTTCACAGCCCAGGGGGTTTCAATCCAGCCGTATCTAGCCGTATCCAGGAGTATCGGCGACCGTATCGGCCGAGTAAGGATACCGCCATGTAGGCGGATACGCCAGCTGACGTATCGGATACGTATCGGTGTCGTATCGGGTGCGTATCGGTATCCGATACGTATCTGTTACGGATACGGCGCCTAAACTGGCATATCCGTGCAACATAGTTTGAAGCTAATACATTTGAGATTTTGAGTACCATTGGAATTAAAGAATGCTTATACGATCAAAGCTCTAGTATATTTGTAGAATACCAATTTTTACTATTTTTGGAATTTTTTTACTATTTTTTATGATTCATGAAAGATAGCACAGTGACAACTTAATAATTTAGAAAATATTCAGCGAACTAAAAAATTCGTGATTCGGAATAATTCGGGTATAATTTGAGAATAATTTGGATTTATACATTGAGTCCGGACCAGTGATCTAAGTCCCACAAGAGAGCCAAAAAAATATATACTAGGAAGTTTTTTGGCCCAGGGAATAATTCATGTATAATTCGTAAAATTTGAGAATAATTCGAAAATAATTCAGGTATAATACTGAATAATACGCGGATTGATTCGCTAACGGCTCAAATCGGAATATTTTCTCGAATTATTTGCAAATCTTGTTACTATACTTGCTAGTAGTGTGTTCATGGGTTCGGTTCAGTTCTAAAATAGCAAACCAAAGTTTTATTCTATTTTAAAAAATGAAACTGAACCGAACCGAACAACTACAAAAATTGAATAAAAAAACCGAAGTAATTTTGGTTTATTCGGTTGAACCGAAATATGATATTAATCATAAAAATAAATATTTTTTTGTTAATTTTTTGAAAAGATGGATTTAAAAATTTTGTTTGCTTCGGTTTAACTAATTTTAAACCGAACCAAGAAATATACATTATGTCGTAATTTTAGATTTTTTTTAAAATGTTGGTTTTCATTGGGAATAAGTTTAAAAAATGAACCTGACCAATCAATTTAACTGAAAAATCAAATCGTTTAAACTGAACTCTGTCGGTTCGGTTTAAAACCGATTAACACCCCTACTTGCTAGCCTGGGTAATATGAGGTACATAATTAATTATCTTGAAATACCAATTATTTCAAAGCATTTATATTGGTACGCTTGAAGGCCCAAAGTAACTAGATTTGGAGCCCAGTAGCAAGCCAATTCAGTTAATTCAATTAATTCATATCTTTTAAACTATTCTTT
This sequence comes from Carex parvula, assembly GCA_025461045.1. Classification (NCBI taxonomy): domain Eukaryota; kingdom Viridiplantae; phylum Streptophyta; class Magnoliopsida; order Poales; family Cyperaceae; genus Carex; species Carex parvula. The sequence continues at coordinate 1,195,050 of JAJGRW010001188.1, read as the reverse complement.
GATCTATGGACTATGGTGCACTATTTTGAGTAGAACCAGGTGTTTTAAGCTCACCAAGCTCCTTTGTGAGTTTTAACTCAAAAATATATCGAATTGGCCTCAAGTGACGTATCAAAACTGTTGAAACCGATCTACTTCATGAATGATGAGTTTACATGTCAAATTTATAAATTTTCAAACTAATTTAATATAAAGTCAAGCATAAAAAAATAATGAAAAATGAACACATTAAAATTAACTTATAAACCATTTTTTTCTGACCGCTTGACTTTATAGTTTATACTAAATTAGTTTGAAAAATTATAAATTTGACATGTAAACGGATCACTTGTGAAGTAGATCGGTTTCAACGATTTAGATACATTGTTTGAAACCAATTCAATAGATTTTCAAATTAAGCTTACGAAGGAGCTTGGTGAGCTTGAGAACACCCTAGTTCTACTCCACTATTTTAAACAACATCCATATATAAAAAATAAAATATTGGTTGTGAATTCGTCAAAAGCAACACAAGAGTAACGGAATACAATTCAGTTAATTCAAATTCAAACTATTCTTGGATCAATGGTGCACTATTTGAAAGAACAGGCATATATAAAAATAAAAAAATGGTTGTGAATCCGTCAAAAGGAACACGAGAGTAGCAGGGGAAAAAAAATATGTATCCACGAAAAAATCAATTAACTCTTTGAACTAAAGCCTCAACATAGCAGCCCTTATTCCTTGTTGTCAGGACCCATTTGTACCAGTTTCTGTACAGGGTGTCTGTCAGGTATCGGAGCTAATTTGGGGGTGATTTGGGTTGATTTTGACCCAGTCAAAGAATTGGACGGAAGAAGAGGGAGAGGTGACGACATGAAGGTCAGCGAACCGGGCAGCAGTCTTTAAAAGAAACAGACGCTGACAGTTGGGCTCCACGCTTAGTTTAAAGGAAGAGAGCTGTTACGATTAATAATTAATACTGGAGATTGGGTCCCCGGGATCAGGCTACAGTGAGGTTAGTTAGATTGTTAGCCAAATAAGCAGTAAAGCTCCACTGTGGTGCTTAGGTGGCAGCTCGTCGTTTGTTTGACGAATCTGCTGCATAAACTATAAATAGGCTATAGTTGTAACCATCCGGATTATGAAATGAAATAACAATTTTACCTGTTTCTCTTTCTCATCTCTTTTCACCATTATCACTGAGCTAAAGCTCAATCTCTGAAATTCGTTCAAGAAGCTGACTTTCCGGTTCAATTGCAATTTCAAATAGCATCGTCAGGTCAAGGATTTGACAGTGTCGATAATTGCCAACCTATAATTAATTTAATGGCAGTCAACACAATAATAGAAGGAAAGTTAACAGTTGTACCAGTTCTTCCGAAGTTGTAACAGTTAACACGATAATTGCCAACCTGAAATTGGTACCAGTTGTACCAGTTATAATGGCAGTTAACACAATAATCGATGGAAAGTTTGACCAAGAATTTCAGCTTTTGTATTCCAGGCATAGATACTAGCTGATTGCATTCATAAATTTGCAACTCTTCAAGTTCTAATGGCAGTATTTACAACACATGATGTATTGAACCAACCTGTAAGGACTGTTAACACAACCAGTAAGGCTATGTAGAAGGTCTTCCGATATGGCAAGTCATGTTTCTGTAGAAGCTCTACATGCAGTAGTACATCAATTGCCTACATTTACCAGCATACAACCAATCATTAAAGACACAATATGATAAATTTTTTTAGATCAAGAAAATGGAATTTTCAATTATTACTTATATTTTATTACCCTTACTTCCTAGAGAAAATATATGGTGAATCAGTTCTCCTGTAGGTAAAAGGTGAGCCTCCAGTTTTGTAAGTTCACACTAGTCTAAGCCTAACTTAATATGTGCCTGACATAGCAACATGAATGTAATAAATTTTCGAAACTGGTACCATCCAATATCATTTATTGTAAAGATTACTTATTTGATTAATTCTATCAAAATATTGCATGTTATGCAATCAATATTGTTAAATACAATATTGTATGTATAATCCAACTACAAATTTGTGTGTAAAAACAATGATTGGGATGAATACCATCAAAAATTCAATCTATCACTGAGCTCAAGCTCAATCTAGTCTGTGCATCTCTCTTGTGGCATGCAGATTTAGTCTGCGTTTCTGCCCAGACAGACACGCAGATCAAGTCTGTGTCTATGCTATGTTTCGAGATTTTCCAGAAGGCCGGTTACCTTTGAATTTTGATTTTTTTAAATGCTAATATTAGTAAATTCGGCTAAAGCCTAGCTCAACATAGCTGCATTCTTCCTTGTCAACAGGACAATGACCCAGTTGTACAGGCTTTTGATAAATGCCAAGCAGAAAGTCATCCTGAAATTGATTGAGATTTGCCAAAAATCAGATAAGATGTACAAAATGCACATAGATATGTGGATAGAAAAGAAAATGTAATATATCATTCGATATTTTGACTACCCGCGGATATTTTATTTGAAATTAAATAAATTCTTACATAATTAATTTCTCATGACCACTAATTCTGATTTCTAAAAGCAAAATCCCTTTAATTCCAACTTCAAAAATAAAAAAAAAATATTCCTTTATTTAAATATACCTCTAATACCAATCAGCAATGTTATAAACTTATAATTCAAACTTGAGCCTCCATTTCAGTTTCAGTTTCTATGTTTTGAAGCAATGAATATTCCCTAGTATCTAGCATGAACAACATATCATGTACTGAACCAACCATAAGTATTGTTAAAACAATAAAAGCTGCTTTTGGAAATAAAAAAAATAAAATGGAATTTATTAGCCATACAGTCCAACAGGGTAGGGTATTCCAATTTCAGACAGCAAGTTGCCAGTCTGCACAAGCACCACGAACGAGTAGCACATCACTCGCCTACATTTACCATAATATATTAATGACAAACTTCTATTATATCAAGAAAATTCTCAATCAGTTCACACTATAGTCTAAGGCCAAACTAAAATTGTGCCTAACAGAGCAACATGAATCTAATCAATCTTTGAAGCTGGTACATCTAGATAAAACAAATAGCATGAGTTAAAGGATCCAAAAAGACAAACAAGCAAGAGGCTAATTCTGGTAACAACATCCACCCTATGATTTTTCAAGTTCAATTAAAAGGTAAAACGTAAAAAGAACAAGATACACTGAAATATAAAACCTTAAATTGATAGAGGTGAGGTTATGCACAATAGAGACATATTTGGTCCTTCTCAAAAGCAATGTTTACATAGACAAAGTTCTTTCAGAGACCAAGTTTCAAGTTAAGAAAAATGAGATACAAGTTTACCTAAAGGAGCCGGTGCGAGCCTTGCGAAAGAGCCAAGTGATGGAGGAGCGGTGAAAATTATTGGTGCTGTTAGGGTGGAACCAAACGAGCTGCTGAAAGAGACGCCCCAATATAATCCCACATGTCCCTGTTCAATTAATAGCACTATCTAAGAGGTCGAGGTCTCAGGTTCAAAACAGGTTAAAAATTCTCTTGTGAATACTTAAAAGTTTAACAGGTTGTTTCTCACTTTTATCTGAAAGAAAAGAAAAAAAAATCGTTCAGAATTGTATAATGTCACCATGTCCACTGCTTCCAGATCATGAGCTTCTTCTCCACCTAAAAGAAACGCACTTAATGATCCTTAAATATATTGAATGGGCAAAATCTGTAGTCGAACTCAATTTCATATCCAAGTGAAAAGTTCAAGAGACAAACGCAAGCCCCTCTTTGCATCTAGTTGAGGTTTTGCATTGGACGATTTCCTACTTTTTTTCTCTGTTTATGTTTCTTGTTGATTTAGAATTCAAAGGCTATTATTTAGAGCCGAGCAAAAAGTTCATTATGTTGAATCTTTCAGTCTAGCAGTGAGCAAAAAGGACGATTTCCTAATTTATAACTTAATTTTATGGTCATTATGTTGAATCAGAGGTGAAAACTACTGAACATTAAAATTAAGTTGGATCCAAAGGAGCAAAAAAAAAAAAAATCTCAAACCCTATATCTACTTAGCCGTCGCCTCTGATTCCACACTTCTCCTCTTCAAGTTTTCACCTCTGACACAATGATGTCCTCCCCTCTCTCTCGTCTCTACCTTCTTGAGCGGAGAGGAGAATGTGTGAGAGGGAAGGGAGCTGAACTGAGCCGAGAGTGCGGTATCGTCGGAGCTTGGAGAGTAGAGTTCTCATTTCAATCGGAGCATGATGGTAAGTAGATCCGGTCATCGGAAATCGGCGGCGGTCAAAATAGCAGATCTGGTCGTGGAGCAAGATGGGGATTAAGGTATTGGGTGAATATGAGTATATATAAGTAGGATTAGAAGAGTAAATCTAGGAATTTAGAGGGTGATAATGGTTAGAGTAATTTAGAGGATTTTGTGAGAAGAAAGGAGTAGATTTAGGAATTAGAGTCACTTGACTCGTTATAAATACGGTTTATATCAATTAATTTGTTAGTTGGCATAAAAACCGCTAACCTTAAAAAAAAGAGGAGGGTTCAAATGCACCATAATTTTTGTGCTCCAACATGCTCCACATCCTTTATCTCTACTTTCAAAGTCCGAACAGTCGATCTGAGCCGTTCAACATGATCTTCATAGTAAAATATATTCGGAGACCAAATTTTATATTTTTCAGAATTTTTTTTACTATTTTTTAGATAGGTACAATATCACTTTATCGGATGGTCCAGAATCGCCTTAAAAAAGTGATTTTGTACCTATCTAAAAAAATAGTAAAATTTTTTAAAAAAATATAAAATATAGTACCCAAGCATATTTTATTATGAAGATCATGTTGAGCAGTTCAGATCGACTATTCGGACTTTGAAAATGAAGATAAAAGGATGTGGAGCATATTGGAGCACAAAAATAATAGTGCATTTGAACCCTCCTAAAAAAAAATATTAAGTTGAATTCTCAGCGAGGACCTATGTGCAAGTCAGCTTTGCTAGAGGGACCAATTATTTATTCTATTCTAACAACTATTACTCATGTAATAAATTTATAATCCCTACTCTACCATTCAACTGCCTTTGACTTGCTACTTGCTACCAAAAACTCAGTCCTGGGGCACTATTCATTTCCACTCCAGATTTGAATCACGTTTGAAAAAAATATAATTCTTGAGTTGAATGGTATGAGTGGAAAGAAAAAAGAGGAAAGAAGTATAATGTAATTTTAATTTTGTATTTAAAGAAATAAAGCTTAGAAACTAGATAATGGCACTCTCTTCAATAATATAGCAACAATATTATAGAATAATAGGAATGAGGAAGTACCTCCCATAGTTTATTCCATGTTGCAAGCACCACTCCCTTAACCCGGGGCAATTATAAACCTCAACGATGCAAGGTTCTACAGGAATCAACTCATCGGCCAATACTTGCAATTTGGAACAGTTTGTAATCGTCAAACGTTTGAGTGAAACAAGGTTTGTCAACCCCAACAAAGAGGTCCCATATGAACCCACCCCTGCTCTCATTGTCAATTCAAGAGAAGGTTCCATAAACGAGCACAGATTCTCACAATAATTGATGGTAAGTTTGACCAAGGATTTCAGCTTTTGTATTCCAGGCATAGATACTAACTGATTGCATCCAAGAATTTTCAACTCTTGAAGTTCTAATGGCAGCGACTCTGCTTTTAAGAATTGCAAACCATTACAATTGATAATATTCAAATACTTTAGTTTGCATAGGCTTCCAATCCATTCCGGAAATATTATCCCACTGTAATCCATTATTTGTAGCTTGCTAAGATTAGGGTGAGGCTGGAGACTATCCATCACCGAAAAACATTTTTGATCTTCAAGAAATATGTGCTGACCTTTTTTTATGAGCAACTTAAGTACACTGCCATCTATATCCGGATAATCATTGGACAAGTTTGTAGGTCTTACCTCATTCCAGTTTAGTATCAAGTGCTCCAAGTTACACATACTCACAAGGTTAGCACATTGTACATCCACTAAATTGGAAATATTTTTCAATCCGCACAGACAAAGAGTACCTCCTAAATCAGGAAAACCCTTTAACCATCCTATTGTCTGGCATCTGAGCTCCACCTTCAGTGCTTGAATTCCTACAACTTTGCTCAAGCTAGGTGGTAAATAACTCACACTAGTATCACTTATTGTCAGAGTTTGAAGATTTGTAAGGCTCCCCATGTCAGTAGGAAGCTCTTCAAGTAGGGAGCAACCAATAAGATAGATTTTCCTCAAGGCCTTGAGTTGACAAAGGGACTCAGGCAACACCTTCAGTCTATGACAATTATTAATTTGTAGCTCTTCTAAGCTAATTAGATTTCCTATTTTTGTTGGCAACTCTTTGAGATCATAATTACACGCAAGAGTTAGATTTTGCAAGCTGTAAAGGGAGCATATGCATTCTGGTAGCATTTCGAAGAACATTTCACTAAGTGAAAGATAACGAAGATATTTCAAATTACCAATGGAGGAAAGAGATTCTAAATCATGGAATGACAATATAATTAGAGCTCTTAATTTTGGTGCCATTGAAAATTCAAAAGTATTGAAGAAGTTTCTAACATGGAAGCCTGTAAAGAGTGTGCGCAGAGTAGTGAACTTGTCAGAGGGAATACGATCTCTTAGATTCACATAATTATCTATATACATATCGTACAGTATATTAGTAAAAATTGGGGGCTTACCAACCTCAATTGAATAGCAACCATTTTCTGAATTAAGTCGTGCTAAATCATGAACTATATCATGCAACTTAAACGCATACAACTCATGTCTGCGTTCTCTTTCAAAAAAGGACCTCCGGTACAATTGCTTAGCATGCAACTCAAACGCATACAACTCATGTCTGCCTTTTCTTTCAAACAAGGACCTCTGGCACAATTGTTCAGCATATTCAAAACCAATTTGTTCTGCAGTCTTGTTTCCCTTAGGCTCAATAAAACCCTGGGATATCCATAATTTCACCAAATATTCAACATCGTAGCTGTAATCTTTAGGAAACATGGAACAATATAGAAAACAAGACTTTAGGTAAGTGGGAAGACGTGCATAGCTTATTTGAAGAGGTGGAAATATCTCATTGTGAACATCTTCAGACTCCCATAGCTCACTTTCTAAAATATTTGTCCAGCCCTTTTCTTCCGCCTCTTGCCTCAAAAGGCTAGCAATTGACTTCACAGCCAAGGGCAACATTCCACACTTGTTCATGACAAGCTTCCCAATTTCTACCAACTTCGGGTCATTATTTTGTTCTACTCCCCCAAATGCATAATGTTCGAACAATCGCCAACACTGTTCAGCTGACAAATGGCCAAGGTTGAATGTTGGCTCTGTTTGCATGATTCGTGCGACTGGATCATTCCTTGTAGTAACTAGGATTTTGGCAAATGCAGCTGACATAAAAGGAGCCTGAAATGAGTCCCACAGACTCTTCTTCTCATTCCAGATATCATCAAGGACCAAAAGTACCCTTTTCCCACTTATCTCATTCCGAATTTTCTCTTGCAAAGCACTCAAATTTGTAAGATCACATCCATTTCCTGTAATAGACTCCAGTGATTCTTTGGTGATCCTTTCAACATTAAAATCCTCTGATACACATATCCACCCATATTTATCAAACCTTTGTTTGATTCTTTGATCATTATAGGCAAGTTGTGCAAGGGTTGTTTTGCCAATGCCCCCCATGCCCACAATTGTCACCACCGAAACAATATCACGTTCTAAGGACAACATATCAATTAGTTTCTCCTTTTCCCACTCTCGACCAAAGATATTTGACTCAACTACGAAGTTGCTAGTTGGAGCTATTTGAAATTCGTTGTTGCAACGTTTGGGTCCATCTCCCTCTGACAATTGAAGTGCTATCCGATCATTCGCAATCTCATGAAATCTGCTCCTTATTTGCCGAATTTTTCATCCAGCATGCCGCAAGGAACCTGGAAAGTTATAATTACCTTGAGAGTGTAAGACCTACTATATATAATGTTCATGTACACAAATAATACCATTTGAAGCACAATCTCTCTCTTTTCCATCCTGTTATAATATTAGTTATATAGTACGGGTCTTTGCTACATTGTGTTTTGCAATGTGTTTTATATGGACTTATCATATTTCCTATGGCACATCATATGTCCAGCTAGTACCTTGTATATATATATATGGCTCTACCTGGATCTGATGATAGACTATGGGTAAAAGTACATTTCATATTCTGTGTTATAGTTCTAAGAGCTTACAACTTCTTGGTAGTCAATGGAATTTATGCTGCTAACAAATGAGCTTGACCAGGTTGACAGATACAGGCTCGGCATTTCACATCAACAAGGGAATCTGAAATTACTTTTTTTTTTTCTTGAACTTGATTAGTAATTCCATTTAATCTAAACACTAATAAGACGTTTATGTTAGTGACCCTAGCTAACTCATGAACTCAAAATCTATCACTTATACAGATATACTCTTTGCTCAAAGAAATAAAATAAAATTAGTTACCTGAATTAGCTTCCTTTTACGAGAATCTGGTGGAGAAGCATCTCTTGCCTCAACTTGTGCTCGTAAGACTTCATAGTGGTACTCACCCAGTACATCCTCTGCATCATACGCAACACCCTTGAGCTCTTTCAACCAAAGCTTGACTGACAAGTCTGTGATCTCCCTCTGCTCGGCATCATACAGTGTGGCCTTGATCCGCTCCAACATCCTCATCAATTTCTTCAACTCAGCCTCAATTTGGTGGTTTTGATCTCCTGGAGGATTGGAGGAAGAAGACGGAGCTTGCGCAGATGCGACGACAGCAGGCAGCAGTTTGGCACCCAAAGAGAGAAGGTTGGAAATCACTCCGCCTAGACCCATTGATCTAAAATTGCTAAGTCTGTTCTCTTTTCTTTTGTTGTGTTGATATGAAACGATGCAAAGAGAGAAGGTAGAAAAACTAATTATTAGTTGAGTGGGAGACTCGGAGAAGACTGGGAGTCAACTCAATAAATAAATGCATTTATATATATATATGTTATAAGACAGGTGTCCGTCTTCAGTTTCTTTTCATTTTTATTTTTTATAAGGCAGACTGGGAGTCGTGAAGAATTTCGTTCTTTCTATTTTTTTTAATATATAACTGTTATTTTTCCAGATATATAATTCTCAATTTAATATTAATTAAGTAAAAACATTTCATCTAAATAATAATATAGTGTAATATTTTGCATATCATTCCGAAAAACATGTCACATGGGCAACGGATGACGCGCCAGAGAAATTTAGTGCTATCATAAAGTGTGTGGGTCTAAGATTGATCCTGGTATAGTGTGGTGGGCCAAGCAAAATATCTTGTTTAGGCGCCAAGAAAATATATAGCATCCTAAGTGTGTGGGTCTAATTTTAACCAGAATATTATGATAAATCTATTTTCAGGCAATACTATTTGTTATATTGCTATTTTTTATTATAACTATTTTTTGCAGTATAGTCTTCATTTATCATTTAAATACCCCTCCCCTTTGCAAAATATTTTACAGAAATTTGTAAGATTGTTTCTCAGATTTGCAATGTCAAAGAATTTGGATACTCCCAAGATACAAACATTCTCACATTCCCTGTTTTTTTTATCTTTTTTTTTCTTAAATTTTATATTTATTTTTTTTGTGTCAAGGTTGCCATACTTTTTTTTTTCCCTATTCTGATTTTTTTTGTCAAGGTTTTGATATTTCGAATAATTTTTTTTCTAACTAATTACTGCAGAATATTGGATTTGGTTGTGCAAACTCCATGAAGGAATGCCGGTCAAACCGCAAAAAACAAAACAATGTTGGCCCAAACTTATATCTTCAAAACAAATAAAAAAAGAATATATGAGTTAGAAATTACAAGATATGTGATATTCAAATACCAAATTATATAAAGTGATGGGGTTAAACCAAACTTTTCAGGACCATCTAGTTTTGATATAAAGTGTTTTTTGCTGATAACAGTTAATGGTGAGAGGAAGGTTGAAAAAAAAAAAAAAAATTAACCCCTCAAGGTATGAATATTTCAAAATGAGATTAATCATTGATAAAATGAAAAAAAAAAAGGAGTGAGGCTATGGTAATATGCATATTATGGGACAGTTCATGCTATGGGCTCATGATATCTCCATTTTAAAAATTCAAATAATTGGTCTGAACTGTTCTGATAGGTCCATATGGCAATGGCCCTTAAAAAGCCCAGGCCCGGCCCAACTAAACAATTCTAGATTTAAATTCACAGTCAACCGGACCTAAAACAGGGTACGGCCCAAAATCAGGCTACAGCCCAAAGTCAGATTACAGCCCAAAAACCGCCCGGGACTCGGACTCCCCTCCCGGGACCAGCCCGAGGCAAAAAGACAGCCCGGGATTCGGACTCCCCTCCTGCGACCAGCCCGGCCCGGCCCCCTCGGGAAGGGACATATCATGTTCAATATAATTTTCATATGAAAATGTACTTGCTAACCAAATTTTTTATTTTTTATATTTTGTATTATTTTTTAGATAGTTAGAAAAATATTTAATTTAAAATTTCTAGACCATCCAAAAACAAAGATTTTGTACCTATATAAAAATTAGTAAAAATAATTCTAAAAAAATGTAAAATTTGATCTCCAAATACTTTTTCATATAAAGATCATATTTAACTATTTAAACTTTACAACCCGAAGAATTCAACTGACCATCGGGGCCCACATGTCATTATACAGCTTACACATCAAAATGAATTCCGGAGGATCCATCTTCTGAAGTACCTCAAATTTTGCATTTAGATTCAGACCGTCTGATAAGAAACTGGCCCTTTAATATTCGTGTAGAAACATATCTGACCGTCCATATTCTTCAAAATCCACAAATTTGGGTTATTTGAGTAAATACATTAACAGAGCAATTTTTGCTTCAAGGAGCGCATGAATCATATTCAGCGTCTTTTTAATTCTATAGTATGTGGCTCTGTGCGCTGCGTGAAGGCGAAACCCGTTGTTTACCCGTGATTCTATAGTCCATCCAATCAAAATTAGGGTCCTTTAATATTCGTGCTGAAACAGATTAGACGGTTTAAATCTAAACTAAAAAATTGGGCTATTTGAGTAAATATATTAACAGAACAATTTTGGCTTCATGCAGTGCATCAACCATTTATGCAGCGTTCTTTTAATTCTATAGTCTGTGCGCTGCGTGAAGGCAACATTGCTCTGTTAAATTAATTTAGGGGATTCGAATTCGTTTTAATAAAATCCAACACTCTCAGCCGCCTTCTCTTCTAAACCCTTTCGCCTCCGCCTCTGCCACCAACAACCCAAAAACGAACTGGACACCTCCAGTCGGAATGGGGATGCTCCTAAATGGTGCCAACAAAGAGGTTCTAGTAGACATTGTGAGGTTCTCTCAAAAGCAAAATTTGAAAGGCGTCGAAGGAGGTTGGAAGGATTATTTGAAAGGGTGACAAATTAGTTTACTCCAAAATCCTAAGATGAGCTTTGTTGCTCAAATATTGGATAGCCATAATTGATGCATGCGTTTATCAAAATGAGTTAACACAAAATTATTGTAAATTATACACATCATATCTTTGTATATCAAAGTTCAAATTATTGTAAATTATTGTAAATTATTGCTAATATGCATATTATGGAGCGATTTATGTTATGAATTCATATCTTTGTTTTCAAAGTTCAAATAATTGATCTGAACTGCTGAACATGATTTTCATATGAAAATGACTTGTTGGTTAAATTTTTCATTTTTAATATTTTTTACTATTTTTTAGATAAAAAATCATTTAATTTAAATTTCTAGACCATCCGAAAACAAATATTTTGTACTTATCCAAAAATTAGTAGAAATTTTTTAAAAAAAATGTCAAATTTGATCTCCAAATACTTTTTCATATAAAGATGTATCATGTTTAACTATTTAAACTTTACAAACAGAGATATAAATATATAGCTCGAGTCGATCGTAAAATACATATTACCATAGCCTCACTACAAGAAGGGTCTGGATCCTATATAGTAACTCAATTTTTGAGTTTAGACGTGTTTGGTGCCTATAAGGAGATAGTGCAAGGGTCAGTATTATTTGAAGGATCCGGGTCCTTCAAAATTTGTGTTAGAGCATCTTGGATAGGATAGAACAAAACTAAAAAATTGAGTTACTTTATTGGATCCGAATGCAATAAGGAATATAAAAAATAATTCATAATTTTAATAGAAATAGAATATTAAAGACATTGGAAATTTATAATTTTGATAGATCCACATAGTCATACGATGAACTCTAATTTTTGTACAAAGCGTAGAAGTCACCTGACAATCGGGGCCCACCCGTCAGTATCCAGCTTACACATATAAAATTGAATTCCGGAGGATCCATCTTCTCAAGTACCTCAAATTTTGAGATTAGATCCAGACCGTGTCCTTTAATATTCGTGCAGAAACATATCTGACCGTCGTGTCCTTTAATGTTCGTGCAGAAACAGATCTGACCGTCCGAATCCTTTAATATTCGTGTAGAAACAGATCTGACCGTCCGGGTCCTTCAATATTCGTGTAGAAACAAATCTGACTGTCTGGTTCCTTTAATATTCGTGCAGAAATAGATCTGACCTTCTGGGTCCTTTAATATTCGTGCAGGAACAGATCTGACTGTCCGGTTCCTTTAATAAGAATCCGGTTCCTTTAATATTCGTGCAGAAACAAATCTGACCGTGTGATAAGAATTCGGTTCCTTTAATATTCGTGCAGAAATAGATCTGACTTCTGGGTCCTTTAATATTTGTGAAGAAATAGATCTGACAGTCCGGTTCCTTAAATATTCGTGATAGATCTGACCGTCCGGTTCCTTAAATATCCGTGCAGAAATAGATCTGACCATCTGATAAGAATTCGGGTTCTATAATATTCGCGCAGAAACAGATTTGACCGTCCGGTTCCTTTAATATTCGTGCAGAAACAAATTTGACTGTCCGGTTCCTTTAATATTCCTGCAGAAACATATATGACCGTCTGATAAGAATCCGGTACCTTTAATATTCGTGCAGAAACAGATCTGATGTCCAAGTCTTTTAATATACGTGCAAAAACAGATCTGATTGTCCGGTTCCTTAAATATTCGTGCAGAAACAGATCTGACCGTCTGATAAGAATTCTGGTCCTATAATATTCGTGCAGAAATAGATTTGACCGTCCAATTCCTTTAATATTCGTGCAGAAATATATCTGACGTTCGGGTCCTTTAATATTCGTGTAGAAACAGATCTGACCATCCGGTTCCTTAAATATTCGTGCAGAAAACATATCTGATCGTACGATAAGAATTCGGGTCCTATAATATTCGTGTAGAAAGAGATCTGATCGTCCGAGTCCTTTAATATTTAGTATGTAGATTTTGTTGTGTATGTCTCTCATCTCATCATCTATTTACATCAAACTTGATTTAGCAGGATTTCAGAGTTTTTAGTATTTAGTATGTAGGGTAATTTAAGAAAGAGTTATGTATAAGTTTCTCTTTCGAGAAATTTTATATTATTATAAATAAATCATTTGTACTCTATGTAATATGAAGTTAAGAAATACAATTAATAATCCTCATAAAATTATATCTCTTGATTCTCTTTTGTTTCTAGCTTCTCCTTGGAAATCATAACAGATATATTATCGATTATTTAAATAAAAGTACATATTAAATTTAAGTCAATTTGATTTGATCAGTCATTTATCATAAAACAATTAAAATAGGTTCAAACTTTAAACACATACTATTTGAGAAATAAATAACACATTTAAATATTTGATTCGTCTACTGTCAGAAGGAAAAGAGTATTTTATAATTATTTAATGCCTCAATATAGACAACATTTAAGTCCATTTAATTCCAATTAAGAGCATGTTGATTGCTGATGAATAGTTAATTTTCTGACTTAATGCCCTAAATTTATTAGAAAAATAGACTCCTTTCTTTTTCTATAACCATGCAAAAAGTAGGAAAATGACAACTAACAACTATTAATATTAATTTTTTTTAATTTTTAACTGTTCTCCTAAATGCTTTAAATTTATACTGTCTGATACTTAAACTTGATTAATATTTTTTCTGTTCAAATTTAAATTATATAGTGTTTTAATTTGTATAGACAAATATTTAAATTTTAATAATCGGATATTTCAACTATGAATAATTAGATGTTTAAATTAACTTGTATAGTCAAATGCTCATATTTCAATTTCAACTATTTTAATATTTAAATTAATAATTAGAGGAAGCTAGAAAACAAAATTATTGAGTTAGAAATGAAATATCTGAGTAGTCAACTTTTCTCTATTTAGCAGAAATAATGGGAGGTGGGGTAACATGTGGTTGCAAATTATATATATATATATTTTCCGAAATTTTTATTTATACCATTAAAAAAATTAAATCAAATAACCACGATTTCTGAGTATTTTCATTTTCACCATGTTCTCAGTTTCAAATTGCAGACAAAAATTGAGTGTCCGCGGTTTCAAACTGAAATTATATATATATATATATATATATATATATATATATATATATATATATATATAATCTGGCTAATATGCTACGCATATATAAGGGCCCCTCCGTGCTACGGCTCACTTTTTGAGTTTTCAAAATCCTAACGGTCGATCCGAACCGTTCAACGATCTCCATATGAATATGTACTTGCAAACCAAATTTTACATTTTTTAGAATTTTTTTACTATTTATTAAGCCACTTTGAAAAAATACTAATTTGTACACAACAGTCAAATCTGCTGGACCATTGGATCAGCGATTTTCAAAGTGGCTTAATAAATAGTAAAAAAATTCTAAAAAATGTAAAATTTGGTTTGCAAGTACATATTCATATGGAGATCATGTTGAACGGTTCGGATCGACCGTTAGGAGTTTGAAAACTCAAAAAGTGAGCCGTAGCACGGAGGGGCCCTTATATATGCGTAGCATATTAGCCAGATTCTATATATATATATATATATATAGAGCTGGGCTATGGTGAGTTGTGAAGTAAGATGTCATTTTTACTTCACGATCATATTTTCATTTTCAAAATTCAAACACCCGATCCGAACCGCTCAACATGTTCTAAATATTGAAATGTGCTCAGAGACTAAATTTTACATTTTTTGGAATTTTTTTACTATTTATTAAGCCACTTTGAAAATCGCTGATCCGGTGGTCCAGAAAATTTTACTGTTTTTTACTGTTCACAGTGGATTAGCGATTTCAAAGTGGCTTAATAAATAGTAAAAAAATTCCAAAAAATGTAAAATTTAGTCTCCAAGCACATTTCAATATTTAGAAAAAGTTGAACAGTTCGGATCGGGTGTTTGAATTTTCAAAATGAAAATATGGCGTGAAGTAAAACGACGTTTTACTTCGCAACTCACCATAGCCTATCTCTATATATATATATATATATATGAGGAGAGATCAAGTTACAACAAATTTGAGTTACAATAAAGTTACAACCATTTTTTTCATTTTCAAAATCCAATTTGTCGATCCAAACTGTTCAATATGATCTCCACAATAAAATGTGTTTGCAGATCAAATTTTACATTTTTTTGAATTTTTTACTATTTATTAAGTATTTTACAAAAAATAGTCATATTCAGACCATTGAATTTTGTACCCATCTTAATAAATAGTAAAAAAAAATAAAAAAAATGTAAAATTTGATCTGCAAGCACATTTTATTTAGATAATCATGTTGAACGGTTTGGATCGACGATTTGGACTTTGAAAATGAAAAAAATGGTTGTTGTAACTCAAGTTTGTTGTAACTTGATCCCTCCTCTATATATATATATATATATAGAGAGAGAGAGAGAGAGAGAGAGAGAGAGAGAGAGATGGACTATGGTGAGACGTGGAGTAAAACAAGTTTGTACTCCACGTCATATTTTTATTTTGAAAATACAAACAACTGATCCGAACTGCTTAACATGTTCTTTATATTGAAATGTGCTTGCAAACAAAATTTTACATTTTTTGAAATTTTTTTACTATTTATTAAGCCACTTTGAAAATCACTGATCAACTGTGAACAACAAAAAACAGTAAAAATTTCTAGACCACTGGATCAGCGATTTTCAAAGTGGCTTAATAAATAGTTAAAAAATTCCCAAAAATATAAAATTTGGTCTCCAAGCACATTTCAATATGGAGATCATGTTGAGCGGTTCGGATCGGTTGTTTGAATTTTCAGTAAAAACTTGTTTTACTCCACTTCTCCTAGCCCAATTATATATATATATATATATATATATATATATATGAGTGAGCCTATGGTGCTATGCATAGCACGGATGGGGTCCGTGCTACGGTTCAAAATTTGACTTTTCAAAATTCTAACGGCCGATCCAACCGTTCAATGTGATAACCATATGAATATGTACTTGCAAACTAAATTTTATATTTTTTCGAATTTTTTTACTATTTTTTTAGATAGGTAGAATTTTGATGGTCCAGAATTTTCAGAAAACACTGATTTTTCTACCTTATCTAAAAAAATAGTAAAAAAATTCGAAAAAATATAAAATTTAGTTTGCAAGTACATATTCATATGGTTATCACATTGAACGGTTGGATCGACTGTTAGAATTTTGAAAAGTCAAATTTTGAGCCGTAGCACGGATCCCATCCGTGCTATGCATAGCACCATAGCCTCACTCTATATATATATATATTATGCTAAACTGCATACACTCAATTTTTGTCCACAGTTTTAAATTGAGGACATACTGAAAAAAAAATACTCAGAAATTGTTATTATTTGATTTATTATTTTTTGAAGTTGGTATAAATTAAAATTTCGGATATTTTTCTTTTGATAAGTTTCATTCTGATATTAATTTTATAATTCCACAACTCACCTCTCATGCAATTTTTGAGACAGCTATCATTTATAATTTAAACCTTAGCTTAGGATCCATGCAACCTTTGACTCCGGATTCTCTGTGGCCATTAGATGCGCTCATTTGTGTTTTTTATTTGCGTTTGTCATTTTTTGTCTATCATGTCATACCTGACATGACATTACAGTTGTCTTATCATATTTAGATTTATATACAGATGTGTGGGAATTTAGGAAGAATTTTTTATATTGATCCCACATGCATTTTAAAGTAATCTAATATGGATAAAAAATGTATATATATTTTTAAAATCTAATAAAATTGCTTTCTCCTTGTAAATTGAAGAACAACAATTTTCTCTAATGTGTCATTAATTTATGATTAAGGGTCTCCTTGTATGTTGAAATCATGTACTTAAACAAAAAAATAAAATAAGTTAAGAAAGAATTTGACTGTACTAATTAGATAGTTCATCTTTCCAATTTAAGTACTAATAATGAATTTGTTTGACTAATAAGTAAAACTAGGAAGTTTCAACAAGTACATTACTTTTTCTTTAATAATTAGACCCAACAACAACTAGTTCTACTTTCTAATAATTGGCCAAGAAATATTTGACTCAAGATTCCATCTAATAAAGTAAAACTAATAATTATTCAAAGAATATTGATTGGTTGTACCATATGTTTACATGACTTGTCAATTTGTTTAATACCAAAAAAGATCAAGAGAGCAGAGCACCAATTTTTTTTTATATCCTCCATAAATTAAAAAATTCCAGAAATTCTTTGTTAGGAAAATGCTTCAACTCACTCTTTTCTCTACTTTTTTTTCTCTACTGTTGGATTTGAATGGGTTGTGAGTGAGAGGAGAGGGAAAACAGGTCTATATAGTGTGTGGGCCATTTTCCTAGCAAACCGCTAGGATTCCTGGCAGTTTAGTAAACCTAGAACCACCAGAATTCCTAGCAGTTCTGAAGGGATAACAACTGCCAGGAATTAAAAAAAAAAAAAATTTAAGGGCATGTTTGGAATTTTTTAATTTATGGAGGATATATAAAAAAACAATATTGGGTTTCTTTCAAAATAAATATATACAAAAATAAATAATCTGGTCCTTTACAGATTCAGCATTAAACAAATAAGAATACAACAATGATTCCTAACAAAATTTCTTCACAATACTACTGCTTTTAAATCTAAAACACTAACCATTCCATGAGTAACCTGTGTTTCTTTTGCAAATTAAAGATTTCATCCTCTCCTGGATTTTGCATTTTTCACCTTTAACTCGATGAGTTATGTGACATTTTGCGTATATTAAAGGTCACGATCTCGCCATTTCCAAGCCTCAATGAAACTCGTTTTTGCAATCTTCCACAAAAATCCTATTTTAAATATGTAAGAGTAAATTTCTTCACTGACAAAAATGAAAGGGAGATAAATAGGTTTTCTACTTGACTGATGCCATACCAGAAATCCGTACAAGTTTAACCTAGGAATGTTAATGGGTACAAAACGGGTCGGGTGGAAGCATTTTCATACCCTTATCCATTAAGTTAACGAAAAATCTTTACCCTTACCCGTACCCGATAAAAGGGGTATTGGGTCGAGTAAACGGACAAAAGGGTGCCTTTAAATAGATATATATGGGTCATGAACAAAACTATATCATATGATGCATCATCCCCCTATAAATATATATATATAGATATATATATATAATTTCATTTTTAATAACCGTATAGGGTAACTGGTACAAAATAGTCCGTACCTGTACCCTTAACCGTCTAATCGAATATGATACGGGTCGGGTAAATGGATAAAAGGGTACTATTGACACCCCTAATAAACCCTAATAATATAGGTGAGTCCATGATTTTAGTTTTGTTATTATCAAATTTGGGTGCAAATTAATATATTACCTGGTTTAAATCTCCATCTAAATCTTCAAAAGCCTTCTCTGCTTCCTTTGCATTTCTAAATTCTACTAATGTAGCATATACATTACCACTACCACTTACTCGTATATCCTTCTGTTTATTTAATTAGCAAGAAAAGGAAAGAAATCAAATAAAGAAATGAATTTTACACAATTGCATTTCAAACAAAATGTTAGAGATATTAATTAAGACAAAGGCAAGTGAATCACTTACATCAACATTTGGTTTCCTGGGTAGAAATCTACTCAATCAAGACACCTTGACTGGTACCTTATGCACCTTAAGCTTCGCCAAGTCAGATTCTGATACCTGATTATCACATCATATCAGGTATAAAATTGTTTGTCAGATATGAGGTATTATATCATGTCCTATGTTTTATCTCACTATAGTAAATCGATCAGAAGAAATAAATCTAACATAATAGAAATATAATAGTAAAAAGGGAGAATTTTATGTATACCCCTCAAAAGGATGAAACATTTCTCTTAAACATGCTTACATACTTTTATTCTTTTAATAAAGGGTAAAATGGGTACTTTGTAAATTTAAAATGAGTTTTAATAGAAAAGTCAATAAATTGGGTAAATTTGTGAGTTTTTTAAATTTAGAAGGGTAAATATATATTATGAAATTTTAGAGGGGAAATACGTAATTTCAGGGTTTTTGAGGGGTATAATGAAATTCCCTTGTAGTAAAAATACTGTAACTTACATAGGCAACTTTAATTGGTTGGCTGAAACCGTGTTTGAGTTTTGCAACAACAATTTCCGTTGCTGCTTTTGCATCATTTAAGCAGTCGTGTGTTTCACCTTCTTCTCTCACTGCTCTACTCAACACAGCCTGCCAAATTATAACAATACCAAAACAAACGGAATGAAAAACTGATGAATATGCTTTCCAAATTCCCAAAATGCCCTCATGTTGGGGGGGGGGGGGTGTTGAAATATGTACCTTGCACAAATTATTCAAAGAAGGAGATACTCCAGGTGGTAAATCAGCATGTTTAAAAATACATGTCGTGTCAATTACCAATGGGTAATCGATTTTCAGAGCTGCATGAAGGGACCCACCCAATAAAGAACCGTCAGTGTTAAATACCCTTGTAGTAAAAATACTGTAAATTACATAGGCAACTTTAATTGGTTGGCTGAAACAGTGTTTGAGTTTTGCAAGAACAATTTCCATTGCTGCTTTTGCATCATTTAAGCAGTCATGTGTTTCACCTTCTTCTCTCACTGCTCTACCCAACACAGGCTGCCAAATTATAACAATACCAAAACAAACGGAATGAAAAACTGATGAATATGCTTTCCAAATTCCCAAAATGCCCTCATGTTGGGGGGGGGGTGTTGAAATATGTACCTTGCACAAATTATTCAAAGAAGGAGATACTCCAGGTGGTAAATCAGCATGTTTAAAAATACATGTCGTGTCAATTACCAATGGGTAATCGATTTTCAGAGCTGCATGAAGGGACCCACCCAATAAAGAACCGTCAGAACCAACACTACTTAATTGAAATATAATAGATATGTAAGAGTTAAAGCAATTTGTTTGTTCATTTTTACCTCGTAAATAAAAAAACAAACTATGGCCTATTAATATAGTCCCCTTCTTCAAGATCTTTCTCAATGATTTCTGAGCAAAAAAACAAATTCCAATTATGATCCACAAAAAATACAGTAATGTTAAATGCTTAGGATAACTCTATAAAATGTAAACAATGAAAAATTAATACCTGTATTTTAGCTAATGTGCATGTTACTCCATCCAAATCTTCAGCTGACATACCTGTTATGTGTGTTCGGTAGTCTTTAACCGGCTTACAAGGGCATATAAGTTTATCTATCAGTACCTATAAAAAATCAAAATCTCCTTCTAAATTATTTAACCACAGATAGATAAATGATCAATGTATTGAGAGAGAGAGAGAGAGAACTTCATACCATCAAGTTTCGGTCTACAGCACAAACTCGTACCGGTGCTTCAGTACCATCTTCACAAAGAACCATCTCGCAATCAATAGCAACAATGGATTTTGATTCTATTATATTAGATACTGAACCTACTTTCATCACCTCCAATCCTAAGGAAATAAGAACTGCTGGTATTAGATAATAAGAATTTATGAATTAATAAATAGCACATTTCTTGGGAAGGAAAAGATATAAAATGAGAGAGAAACAGAAGAAACCTCATTATAAGACGGGAAGTCATAATTTCTTCTATAATCTGGGTACTCTGCTGTCAAACGGGCTAACCTCTGCTTATATAAAAGAGATTTTTTTCAATAAAAATCTAAATCATGCCATATTTTATTTGAACAGATTCTTATTTTGACTGAACATAAATTTTCATTTCACAATTTCATTAGGAAGAACCCAGCAAGCCCAGATAAAATTGCTATTAGAAATTATGGAATAATCAACCTACATTAGAAATTAGCTAGGAAGGACCATAACATTGCTATTCCTCTTATTTTCTCTGATGCCAGCATAGACCAGATCAAAAAAAGAGCAAAATTTTACTGATCTAATACCTACATTCACCAGATGTGCCTATGTATACTCAAAACTTTCAACATTACGTATTTGGCCCTCTAAAATCATAATATCATATTTTTATTATGATATTTCGAAATATCATATTTTGAATTTTAGATGGGGAAATACGTAATTTCGAAAGTTTTGAAGGGTATACATGAAATTCCCCCTATTTTTTTTGTAAGATTGCTGATGTCAAAAGAAAAAAAAATAGGGAACATTGTTCCTGTCCCCCCTATTTATCAAAATATGTAGAAATTCTAAATGAAACTTGGGAATAAATTGGGGTTAGATAAAAAAATTCTGGAAGAGGGAGCATAGCAGTACTGGTCATACGTACCAATCGGTTCTGGTACTAAGATGCAATTTACTTACCAGTTCAGAGGACTCTGATTCCGGAAATTTGCTATGCTCCTCTAAAGCCACAAGCTGAGTGTGTCTTTTCCTCATATTATCAAAATACTATAAAAGCACATGACAAGGAAATATGTTAAAAACCAGTACAAAATAACTAAAAAGGTCCTATGGAACAGAGAAAAAACTCGTCATAGAAATAGCATCCGATTATTACTAAAAGTACATAGTTAAACCTTGAAACAGCATGTATTAAATTATCAGAATTATAGATGAAAAATACCTTCTGCGGATGGGAAGAAAAGGTACTGAGAAAAGCTGTAAGAGTTTTCTCGTCTCTTTTTGCGGGGTCAGATAGGCTACCGAGTTTTTTATCGTGACTTGTCAGAAATTCTTTCCAATTTCCTTTACTACCCTTTAGACCCCGCCTTTGGGCCTTCCTTACAATCTCGGCCAGGGCCTGATATTGATAAAATATATTAAAAAATATATATTTAAATAGAAATCAATTGACATTTGCAGTATTTTCAATATAAAATAGATATAATTCTCCCTTTAGCAATATAAGTTCAGAAAATTTCACCAAATATATATTTTGGGATGTTTGCATAGAACACACAGAGGTAAACATCGCTAAATTAAACAAATGTAAAAACCCTATAACCCTAATTTATTCTAACAGTTGGATATCAAATAGTTCAAACTTGCTTTGCTATTAGAAACAGGAGGTATTATTTGCAATAATGGTGAATATAAGATGTAATTACAATCGAAAAGAAAATTCTTTTAACCTCCTTTTCAGGTAAGCAGTGATCATGAGAAATTTTAAACTTCTTTGAATTATCTTTTATCTCTTCTTTGACTCCATTTGCATCCTCCCGTAGCCTTTTTGTCACCAATTTACCTACTGAGACTTTCACAACCTCTCCATTCTCCCGTCTGAATACAACTACCTTTTGCTGCCTCCCAAAATTATCCTTTTTATTCAAAAAAAAAAAAATCAGTTGTGATGAATAAGTGTGTGTGTATATATATAGCATAAACCATAACGGAAATAATATATTTCCCTACCTGGGAGATCATGCCATTTAATGCTTCATATGCACCTTCTGCTTCTTTTGAATTTTTAAATTTCACAAATGTAGAATACAAATCACCTTTTACTTTTATACGGTCCTGATAAAAGTAAAAGGTAGAGTTAAAAACAAGGTAAAAAACGATCAACTACTTGGTTTGTTGGAAGAGAGTAGTTATGATAATAGGAATAAAAACTTACATGAATTTCAGGAGTTCCTGGAAATATGCGAGTTAACTCTAGGTAAGGCACAGCAACTGGTACACGATGTACCAGTAGGTCCTTAGAGCCCAAGTCAGGCAATGCCTGAGTATTTATTAAGAGCATTGGTGAAGATTCTCAGAAAGGAAAAGAAAAATTCAAATGCAGATTGCTCCGTACTATAAACCAATATCTCTGTTTTCAAAATCCAAAGATCGATCTGAACTGTTCAACAAGATCTCCATATGAAAATGTACTTGCAGACTAAACTTTATATTTTTTAGAATTTCTTTACTATTTTTTTAGATATGTAGAAAATCATTACTTTTGAATGGTCTAAAATCTTTAGATCAAGTGATTTTCTACCTATCTAAAAATATATTATGAAAATTCTAAAAATTGTGAACTTTGATTTACAAGTACATTTTTATATGTTGATTATGTTGAACGGTTCAGATCGATTGTTTGGACTTCAAAAATGGATATATTGATCCACAGTATGTAAAAATCCGCACTATGCATAGTACCGTAGCCTCACTCATGCATGAATACTTTTTTACCAGTTGGTAAGAGCATGAACAAGTTGTATCACAGTTATAAGAGAACGGTATATAAGAGAATGGTACCGAGACTTTTGAGTGGTCACTAGTAGAATCAGATGAAAGATTAATGGGATGATCAAAACCACGTTCTAGTTTAGCATGAACAAGTCTCATTACGGCTTTTGCTTCTTCTAAACAGTTGCGTGCTACCACTTCTCCCAAAACCACCTACCAGAGAATATATATATAAAAAAGAAGAGCAAAAGAAGTCTGGCATTAAGAGATCTCCATATTAAAATGTGCTTGGAGACCAAATTTTATATTTTGGGAATTTATTATTATTTTTTTTAGATAGATACAAAATCACTGTTTTTGATCCATCCAGAACCAGAGAATATAATCAAAATAGGCAAAAGAAGTCTGGTATTGAGAATTAAGATAATAGAAGGGTTATTTTGCAATTTTGCAAAAGAGAGGATGGGAACTGATATATACCGAGCCTAAGTTGTTCAACGAAGGCGCAAGTCCAGTTGCTAAATTAGCATAACTAAATATGCTAGCTGTGTCAACTACCAACGAGTAATCGATTTTCAAAGCTGCATCAAATCAATAAAAAGTGATTTTAATAGGAAACAAAGAGATTTTAATCAAGAAAAAATAAGCTAAATTCACCTTGAATTTTAATATTAACCAATTGGATTACTTCATAAATTGTTGAAATTATTATATACCTTGCAAATCATTGAATAGTCCATGCCCGATTAAAACGGGGCCCTTCTTCAAAATCTTTTTCAAGGATTTCTGTGCAGCAGTAACAACAAATTAAAAAAAAAAATACAAGGTATATTTACCTTGTGATGAACAAAAACAAAAGAACATCACTTCTAATTGAATTCAGAAGCTCAACTTGATCACTGTATCTTCCTTTTGTTCTAGACTTTATTAAATAGTTTGGGGGAATTTCATGTATACCCCTGAACTTCGAAATTACATATTTCCCCCTCTAAACTTCATAATATCATATTTACCCTCGTAAATTTCAAAAACTCACAAAAATAGAGAAATGAAACATTTGCCCTCGGAAACTGACTAATTACAAGATTGAAATTTTTCATAAACAGCCTACATATTTTAAATTTTTTTTTTAAAAAGGGTAAAATGGGTACTTTATGGTCAATGGATAGTTTTATCTTCTGGTTTGGAGAGGAAGGAAGACCTTGTATTGTCGGTTCCAACAAAAATTTTACTAAAAAAAAACAAATATTGTATACCTGTACATTAGTTAATGAGCATGTAACTCATCCAAGTCTTCAGCAGAAATACCAGTAATGGCAGTTCTGTAGTTTTTAACTGATTTACTAGGGTTTAATAGTCTATCCATTATGACCTACAAAAATAACAGTCAGCTTAAGAGTTTTGAACCATGTATAAACAATATATGAAAATAATTTTATAGTTGAATAAAACAACGGACCTCCATACTTTTGATCAACAGCACAAACCCGTACCAGTGCTTCGGTGCCACCTGTACAAAGTACTGTTTCACAACGAATAGCAATCATGGATTTTGAGTCCATTTTTTCAGGTACTTTTCCTAGTGTTATGAATTTCCACCCCTACCCATAACATACAAAGGAAGTACATTTATTAGCAACAAAATTAACATTTTTTCTGAAGTATAGAATACAAAAAATGAAAATTGAAATCAAATAAGCCAGCGAACAATCAATAGAGAGAGAGAGAGAGAGAGAGAGAGAGAGAGAGGAACCTCCTTATAGGATGGAAAAACATAATTCCTTGTGTACTCTCGGTGCTCTGCTGTTGAACGGACTAACCTCTACATTTACAAAGTAAATTTTCATTGAAAAACATAAGTGTAAAAATAGCACTTTTAGCTAAATCCAAATAGAAAAAATAAAAACCGACTTAGACCTGACACTTCTAGTTACAAAGAGAAATTGTCCTCATAGTTTTGCTATAAACCCATATGTCACCACAAATTTTGGTCCTATATGTACCAGTACCAGTTTTTCTATAAACCCATACATCACCTAATTGTTTGGTTTGATACGTACCACTTTTAATACGTACCAGTACCAGTACCAGTACCAGTACCAGTACCAGGCTATGCAATACTGGGTTTTTTGGCTGAACCTAAGGTAGAAGCTGATCAAGGAAATACAAATAATTATCAAAATATTAATTGTTACCATCTGGGGAGGCTCCAAATTGGGCGAATTGTTAAAGTGCAGAAACTTTTTACAGTCATAATATCTTTTTATCATCTTCTCAAAATACTACAAAAAAAAAACACATAGAAAAAAGATTCATCAGACAACCAATAAAGATTTCTTTTCACAAATTGAAGGAAACCATCTTACAAAAGACTATAAATTTTCCTACAAATTTGGAATCATGACAAACAACTTCTTGGGGGCTACTTATTTAAGAAAACCCAACTTTTTTTTATTTCAAACCCATGGGTAATTCATTAAACTAAAAGTCAATAGGACATAGTTCAGGAAACAAAACAGAAAATTACATAGATACCCGGAAATACCAGTAAATACCACAAATTACCAGAAAAACACCTAGTTATGAAATAACCTAAAAACTAAGCTTAATCTAAGCTAAACCCTAAAGCCAACTTTTTTTTTATTTCAAATCCGTAGGTAATTCATTAAATTAAAAGTCAATAGTACATAGTTCAGGAAACAAAACAGAAAATTACATAGATACCCAGAAATACCAGAAATTACCAGCAAACCAAAATTACCTGAAAAGCACCTAGTTTATGAAAATAACCTAAAACTTAGCTTAATATAAGCATTAAACCATAAACCCAACTTCAAAAATTACCTGAAAAACACTAGTTTATAAAGTAACTACCTTTCTCAAATTTGAAGGGAAGGTATGGAGAAAGGCAAGTAAGAAATCCTTGGGTTTTCTAGCAGGGTCACCTATGGTATTTCCCAATTTCTTGTCATGTTGCGCCAAATACTCTTTCCAACCTCCTTCGACGCCTTTCAAATTTTGCTTTTGAGAGAACCTCACAATGTCTACTAGAACCTCTTTGTCGGCACCGTTTAGGAGCTTCCACATTCCGACTGGAGGTGTCCGATCCGGTTTTGGGTTGTTGGTGGCGGAGGCGGAGGCGGAGGTGGAAGGGTTTAGAAGAGTAGGCGGCTGAGAGTGTTCGATTCCCTAAAATAACGGGTAAATAATTTAACAGAGGAGTTTTGCCTTCACGCAGCGCACGGACTAGAGAATCAAAGAACGCTACCAATGGTTCGTGCGCTGCTTGAAGCGAAATCTGCTCCGTTATATTTACTCAAAAATAACCCAAAATTTGTGTTTAGATTTAAACCGTCTAATCTGTTTCAGCACAAATGTTAAAGAACCCCTGATTTCCAATTTCTAATGAGACGGTCGGGATGCAAACTCAAAATTTGAGCTACTTTAGTACATATATAACTGGAGAGAAGACGAGACGGATCAGATCTGTTACTGCACGAATATTAAAGGACCCGGACGGTCAGATCTGTTTCTGCAGGAATATTATAGGACCAGAATTCTTATCAGACGGTTAGATCTGTTTCTGCACGAATATTTAAGGAACCGGACAGTCAGATCTATTTCTGCACGAATATTGAAGGACCCGGAAGTCAGATCTGTTTCTTCACGAATATTAAAGGAACCGGATTCTTATCAGATGGTCAGATCTGTTTCTGCACGAATATTGAAGGAACCGGATTCTTATTAAATGAGCCAGACGGTCAGATCTGTTTCTGCACGAATATTAAAGGACCCGAAAGGGCAGATCTGTTTCTACACGAATATTAAATGAACCCGACAGTCAGATCTGTTTCTACACGAATATTAAAGGACCCGGACGGTCAGATATGTTTCTACACGAATATTAAAGGATCCGGATAATCATATATGTTTCTGCACGAATATTAAAGGACACAGACAGTCTGATCTGTTTCTGCATGAATATTAAAGGACCCGGATTCTTATCAGACAGGCCGGATCTAATCTCAAAATTTGAGGTACTTGAGAAGATGGATCCTCGGGAATTCATTTTTATATGTGTAAGCTGGATACTGACGGGTGGGCCCCGATTGCAGGTGACTTCTTCCGTTTGTACAAAAATTAGAGTTCATCGCATGACTATGTGCATCTATCAAAATTATAAATTTCCAATGTCTTTAATATTCTATTTCTATTAAAATTATGAATCATTTTTTATATTCCTTCTTGAATTCGGATCCCATAAAGTAACTCAATGTTTTAGTTTTGATCCAGCCTGTCCAAGATTGTCACACCTGAGACAACCCGCCACGTATTGCTACGTAAGGCGTACACACATCACATACATTATCAATAATATCCATATATGCTACATTTAATTTCACAAATCGAGTATTACAATAATAACAAAAGTAGTCTAACAGTGGTCACGACAGACATGGTTAGAATACGATAACAACCATGCATGTTCAAATGTACCAATTTTTCTGGAAAATAAACACACGACATAAAAGCAAACATAAATGGCATTTAATTTAACATGGATCTTTCCGCTTGCTATTACTCACGACCTTGCTCTGGCGCCTTTTCATCATTACCTGGAACCCATAGAAATATGGAACGGGTGAGAGATTCGAACATTCTCTCAATGCGGGATTCAGTTCCAGCCCGAAATTTATAAAATCTACTTAATTCTCACAAATATGATATAGTTAAAATATGATAAAATAAATGCACAAGTATCTCTAATGCAATGCAATCATACATATTTAAACCGTTATTCACTTTCAAGTTTCAGTTAATCCATTTCATTTGTCTCACTAGATGGCGAATTCATATTCCGCTAGATCTTGACTGTGATAGGACCGCTTCCGCCTACAATCACGTTCGTGACAGGACTGCTTCCACCTACAATTACGTTCGTGACAGGACCACTTCCGCCTACAATCACGTCCGTGAAAATGACCACTTTCGCTTACAATCACGTCCATGATAGGACCACATCAGCCTACAATCACATTCATGATAGGACCGCATCAGCCTACAATCACATCTGTGACAGGACCGCTTTCGCCTACAGTCACGTTAACGAGGGTCCAGTCGAACACTGGACCCAATGTATACATCCTGATACGCAAGCATATTGGCCCATGTTCACTTTAATTATCAGTTCATGTCACATTCATTCATTTAGCACATCACGCATGTCATAGTCCTTTGACCAAACCAATAATCCTATCTTAATATTTTCTAACAAAGGCAAATGGTTGTTCGAATTCAACATGCATAATTCAACTATATGAAAAATAAATACACACAAAACGATAAATAATAGTTTTACAAAGTCCAAGAAACCCGCACCTGTTGTTGTGGGGCAATTCACTGTTGTCTCTATATTTCAACTTACTTCAGCACTCAAACCTAGACTACGAACATGATTTCTGAATTAGTATTCATGATCACAAAATATTTCTATATGCTACCTTTCCATAATTTATTAAAATAAATTACATATCATATTATATGATCTCATAGAAATTAAGTAAAATTAATATAACATAGTTTCAGATTTTAATAGACCTAAAGAAGTACTTTATTAATGATTTATATTTTCAGATTATATAATAGAAGGTAGTAATTGTTAAATAAGGAAATTTAATTCCAGATTTTGTAACTTAAAGAAAATCATTTCTAATATTTACTAATAAACAAAATACTTGCTGATAAAGAAAATTTCCATATTTTAATATACATAAAGCAATACCTATTGGCAATTTATATTTTCAAATTTTAATATACTTATTATTGGCTACTTCTAATTGTCTAGAAATCTAACATAATTATACTACTATCTTGATACATATATTTGATGTTGTTTATTTAAGGTTTAAATTCATACATGAAACATTAAAAGATATATAAAATGAATTGTCTAATGTTTTATATAAATAATAACGCCTGTCACAATTTAATTATGAAACATATGTTAAATTAACATTAACACTTGATTCAAGAGATAAGAAATTAAGTATTAATATAATCAACAATTAAATAATAAACTTATGAAATCATAAGACAGATTTTTCAGATTTTATTATAATTGAAAATAATTTCTACTGAAAATGAAAATAATTAACGAACCAAAAATTATTTTACTCAACATAGATCTACTTATCGATTCGGTTCATGAATCTATTATATTCTATTTATAAAAATAAACCTATTCTAATTAATTCTTATCATATTCTAATCAATTCAACAAATAACGTAGTCTTGAATACCTTAGTGCAGAATTTTCAAACCAACGAGACAGATTCAATCAGTTTGGCAACAAATGCGGTTTGGGAGTCTTCTTCTTTAATCGTTGGCTGTGAAGAAAAGAGGAGAGAGAGATGCAGGGAAATAAAAGGGGTGAGGGGGCAGGGTTCAAATTGATTTAAGACAAAACTTACGGTTATTAAAACTTTGGGAGAGAGTGAATATGGATCGCTAAATTCAATTGAGCTGAATCGGGTTCGTTTGATATATAGATTAATTTATTTAAATATGTTGTGACTTACTAATTAAAAAAAATGAAATATAAATTGAGTTGTTTCTCACGTCTATTCTCTCAAGTTACGTGGTGTTACGTTGCCGCTGTCCTTAACCTTCCTAATTTCTATTTTAATTAATAATCAGTAACCTTCCTAATTTAGTTTCAATCTTTGTCAAAAGTCCAGTCCAATATTTCGGCCCAAGCCAACAATCAAAAACAAATTTAGTCAGCAAGATCCAGCTCAAATATATTTTAATATTTCATGTTCTTGTAGAGTCTAATTGTAATTCATTTTGATTCTTTAAATTTAATTCAAAAATAGCCGAATTGCTTTTTTATTCAAGTTTCAGCTGAGCCCCAAAGCTCTAGCCATTTTGCAGTTCTAGGAAGGGGTTTAGATCCAAGGCAACTAGTCCCACAAATCAATTAGGGTTTTTTTTTTATTTCAAAACCCTAAATTAGCCATTTTGCAGTGCCAACTAAATCTTAAATTTTTAGTGATAAAATCGGCTACTGTTTTGTTTTCCTAAATTTCTACTTAATACTAAAACCTATATGTAGTCGTTATTTTTGTTTTACTTAATACATATTCAAATCGGCTACTGTTTTGTTATTATAGAACAAAGTGTGTTGGTGCTTTAATATATTTTAATACAAAGTCGTTTAATCATGCATTATCGGTCCGGTCGATATTTGTTTTATTCCTTTCTTTTTTCCTCTCCTTCAATTGGGCACAATGTTGCCTTTCTCATCTTCAAATATTGCAAATTGGTTCCGTGAAAGCTGCCAACTGAGTTTTGCATTTATCGTGTTCAAATAGGGTTTTCACAACCTTACTTAAATTTCAATAAGAATTAATTACCATATTTAATATCAAATTCTCAACACATCGTAATCCTTACACAAAAATAGAGATAATTGGAATTGTATGGAAAGGGGCAGCCACGCAAGAGAGAGGCTAGAGACAGTGATATCGGGAAGGGAAAACATTATACGATAAGGACAGCCCCATTTAATTAATACTAACTGTATTTATTTATTTCTGGAACGTGTAATTAGTTTAAAAGCATATATATATAAACAATTTGGGATTTGAACATACATGCATTAGACTCAGTTAATGTGCTTGTGTAGCAATTAATCATTCATTGGAAGAGTTTGTCTTGTTGAATGCTTTTATTGCTCTCTTGAAAAGCGTTGGAAACTACTCTCTTTATATTATCCATTTGCCTTATTGCTCAATTAGTGTGGAGATTGATTGCTGACAGGATGGGATTAAGCATTATGGTGCGGGGGACCAGAATTGAACAACTCTCGGATATTCATTGCTTCAAAACATATGATGCATGTATTGAACCAATCTTTAACTTTAAGTATTGTTAAAACAATAAAAGCTGCTTTTGGAAAAAAAATTAAAATAAAAAGGAATTTATAAGCCATACAGTCCAACAGGGTAGGGTATTCCAATTTTAGACAGCAAGTCGCCTATCTGCACAAGCTCTACGAACGAGTAGCACATCACTCGCCTACATTTACCAGAATATATTAATTAACTTGGTGTATTACGTGGAAACCCTTTCGGGAGAAAACCACGGGAGCACACAACACAAATCCACTAGGTCAAAGAGTTTTACAAGTACAAGAGATTATGAAGCTCAATAGCACTCTCTAACACACTCTCTTACAAATTTGAAGAAGAAGAGAGAAAAACCCTAGAAGAACTTGGTGAAGAGGCAACAAAGACAGAGAGGAGCGGCTCACAGAAAAACAACGAAGTGGCTCTATGCTCTAAGTTACGCTGTAACCTTTTAATTGATTCGGTTGGCTTCTTTGCCGATGGCAAAAGCTAATGGGCCGGGCCCAATTAGGTGTCTTCAAAATCAACACTGTAGAAGCTCTCTATGCAGTAGCACATCACTTACCTACATTTACCAGCATACAACCAATCATTAAAGACACATATGACAGATTTTGTGAGAATAAAGGAGTAGATTTATAAATTAGAGTCACTTGACTCATAAATACGGTTTTTATCAATTAATTTGTTAGTTGGCATAAAAACCATTGACCTTAAAAAAAAAAAAAATTAAGTTGGATTCTCAGCGAGGACCTATGTACAAGTCAGCTTTGCTAGAGGGACCAATTATTTATTCTATTCTAACAACTATTACTCGTGTAATAAATTTATAATCCCTACTCTACCATTCAACTGCCTTTGACTTGCTACTTGCTACCAAAAACTCAGTCCTGGGGCACTATTCATTTCCACTATAGATTTGAATCACGTTTGAAAAAAATATAATTCTTGAGTTGAATGGTACGCGTGGAAAGAAAAAAGAGGAAAGAAATATAATGTAATTTTAATTTTGTATTTAAAGAAATAAAGCTTAGAAACTTGATAATGGCACTCTCTTCAATAATATAGCCACAACATTATAGAATAATAGGAATTAGGAAGTACCTCTCATAGTTTATTCCATGTTGCAAGCACCACTCCCTTAACCCTGGGCATTCAGAAACTTCAATGTTGCAAGGTTCTACAGGAAGCAACTCATCACCCCATACTTTCAATTTGAAACACTGTGAAATCTTCAAACTTCTGAGGGAAGCAAGGTTGTCAATTCAAGAGAAGGTCCCATAAACGAGCACAGGTTCTCACAATGATTGATGGTAAGTTTGACCAAGGATTTCAGCTTTTGTATTCCAGGCATAGATACTAACTGATGGCACCGAGAAATTTCCATCTCTTTAAGTTCTAATGGCAGTGACTCTGCTTTTAAGAATTGCAAACCATCACAATCGGCAATATTCAAATACTTTAGTTTGCATAGGCTTCCCATCCATTCCGGAAATGTTATCCCACTGTAATTCGTTATTTGTAGCTTGCTAAGATTAGGGTGAGGCCGGAGACTATCCATCACCGAAAAACATTTTTGATCTTCAAGAAATATGTTCTGACCTTCTTCTATGAGCAACACAAGTACACTGCCATCTAGATCCAGATAATCATCCACATCCCAGTTTAGTATCAAGTGCTCCAAGTTACACATACTCACAAGGTTAGCACATTGGACATCCACTAAATTGGAAATATTTTTCAATCCGCACAGACAAAGAGTACCTCCTAAATCAGGAAAATCCTTTAACCATCCTATTGTCTCGCAATCGAGGTACACCTTTAGTGCTTGAATTCCTACAAATTTGCTCAAGCTAGGTGGTAAATAACTCACACCAGTACAACTAATTTCCAGAGTTTGAAGATTTGTAAGGTTCCCCAGGTCACTAGGAAGCGCTTCTAGTAGCTCGCATTCAAGGCAGAGTTTCCTCAAGGCCTTGAGTTGACAAAGGGACTCAGGCAACACTTCGAGTTTATGACATTCATCAATTATCAGCTCTTCCAGGCTAATTAGATTTCCTATATTTCTTGGCAACTCTTTGAGATTACAATCCATAAGAATTAGATGTTGCAAGCTGTAAAGGGAGCATATGCATTCAGGTAGCATTTCAAAGACCATATCACAAAGTGAAAGATAACGGAGATGTTTCAAATTACCAATGGAGGAAAGAGATTCTAAATCAAGGAATGACAATATAATTAGAGCTCTCAATTTTGGTGCCATTGAAAATTCAAAAGTATTGAAGAAGTTTTTGACTTGGAAGCCGGTAACGAGTGTGCGCAGAGTAGTGAACTTGTCAGAGGGAATAGGATCTCTAAGATTCACATAATTATCTATATACATATGGTACAGTATTTTAGGAAAAATTGGGAGCTTTGAAATGCTAAATCATGAACTATATCATGCAACTTAAACATTTTGAACCCTGGTACATCCATAATTTCAAACAAGGACCTCTGGCACAATTGCTCAGCATATTCAAAACCAATTTGTTCAGCAGTCTTGTTTCCCTTAGGCTCAATAAAACCCTGGGATATCCATAATTTCACCGAATATTCAACACGGTAGTTGTAATCTTTAGGAAACATGGAACAATATAGAAAACAAGACTTAAGGTATGTGGGAAGACGTGCATAGCTTATTTGAAGAGGTGGAAATATCTCATTGTGAACATCTTCAGACTCCCATAGCTCACTTTCTAAAATATCTCTCCAACTCTCTTCTTCCACCTCATGCCTCAAAAGGCTAGCAATTGACTTCACAGCCAAGGGCAACATTCCACACTTCTTCATGACAAGCTTCCCAATTTGTACCAACTTCGGGTCATTATTTTGTTCTACTCCCCCAAATGAATAATGTTCGAACAATCGCCAACACTGTTCAGCTGACAAATGGCCAAGGTTGAATGTTGGCTCTGTTTGCATGATTCGTGCGACTGCATCATTCCTTGTAGTAACTAGGATTTTGGCAAATGCAGCTGACATAAAAATAGCCTGAAATGAGTCCCACAGACTCTTCTTCTCATTCCATACATCATCGAGGACCAAAAGTACCCTTTTCCCACTTATCTCATTCCGAATTTTGTCTTGCAAAGAACTCAAATTTGTAAGACCGCACTCATTTCCTGTAATAGACTCCACTGATTCTTTGGTGAGCCTTTGAACATTGAAATCCTCTGATACACATATCCACCCAAATTTATCAAACCTTTGCCGGATTCTTTGATCATTATAGGCAAGTTGTGCAAGGGTTGTTTTGCCAATGCCTCCCATGCCCACAACTGTCACCACCGAAACAATATCAAGTTCTAAGGACAACAAATCAATTAGTTTCTCTTTTTCCCTCTCTCGACCAAAGATATTCGACTCAACTACGAAGTGGCTAGTTGGAGCTATTTGCAATTCGTTGTTGCAACGTTTGGGTCCATCTCCCTCTGACAATTGAAGTGCTATCCGATCATTCGCAATCTCATCAAATCTGCTCCTTATTTTCCGAATTTCTTCCAGCATGCCGCATGGAACCTGGAAAGTTATAATTACCTTGAGAGTGTAAGACCTACTATAATGTTCATGTACACAAAGTTATACTTGTATATATGGCTCTACTTGGATCTGATGGTAGACTATGGGTAAAAGTACATTTCATATTCTGTGTTATAGTTCTAAGAGCTTACAACTTCTTTGTAGTCAATGGAATTTATGCTGCTAACAAATGAGCTTGACCAGGTTGACAGATACAACCTCGGCATTTCACATCAACAAGGGAATGTGAAATTATTTTTCTTTTTTTCTTGAACTTCGTTAGCAATTCCATCAGGACTACTAATATTACGTTGAAATTTTTAGGATCCAAGCATCTATTCGTTCATATCAAATCTCAGCCATCCATTTCAAAAGATCTCAGCCACTCATCAAAACAGATCTCAATCTCAGCCTTTAATTAAAATAGTTTGATTTTAGACATCTGTTTCATGTAGTCAAACGTGTAGAAATCTAAATTTAGTGATTTATATCCATGCTACATATAGTGACACACAGAAATTGTATCACTGAATCTTAAAAAGCACCACGCGTTTTCTTTTTCCCACGCGTTTTCTTTTTCCCACTTCACCGAGTCCGAGACTCCGAGGGTACCGTATAAGGGAATCTTTTGCAATTACTTGATCTGGACCGTTCTTTTTAACTTGGCATGAATCTCAAAGTCCAAAGCTCCACGCGTTTTCTCCGAATTCATATCACCGAGTCCGAGGGTACCGTAAAAGGGAATCTTTTTCAATTACTTGATCTGGACCGTTCTTTTTAACTTGGCACGAATCTCAAAGTCCAATAATAATGCCCCCCTCCCCCACGCGTCCCTGAATTCGGGATTTTTTTAAAAATCATAAATAAAATAATTAAATAATATAAAATGGTAATTTTTCACCGATAACCCTAAAGTTTTTTATTACAAAGAATTATATTATAAAAACTTATCAATAATATAAAATTTCATTTATTATTTTATTAAATGGTAATTTTTCACCGATAACCCTAGAAGTTTATTCACCGATAACCCTAAAGTTATTTTTATTACAAAGAATTATATTATAAAAACCAAGGTTCTAAATAGCGTTTATAGCGTCGTAGCGGGAAGGCTAAAAAAAAAGCTATAGCGAATAGCGTCGCTATAGCGGAAGCTATTCCAAATAGCGTTTTTTTTTTTTACATTTCGTATATTCAATATTTGTACTAAATATCAACATTATCTAAAGTCTCATAGAACAATAAATAACACCAAAGTAATTAAGAAATTATAATATTCATATTGAACCAGTACAAAGTTCAAATTGCGGTTCAAAATATCCATAGTAATATCATAAACTATCGATTTTTCCTATTAAAAATATCTTAAGCATCATGATTCATGACATAATTTTTTTTTTCTATTCAAATTTTATTTTCGATTTGGACTTTTTTTCTATTCAAATTTCAATTTCTATTCCCAATTTCAAATTGATTTATCTGTAGCAAGTAGCAACAAATTCAATTTCGGTTTGAGATTTTTTTTATCTTTATTTAAAACCCATATAAATTGCTTTAAAAAAAAACCCATATTGTATAGCGCAAATAGCGCGAATAGCGGACCGCTATAGCGCTGTAGCGGTCGCTATAGCGGCCGTAGCGCAAATAGCGCATTTTGATGTCATAGCGTAGCGTTTGGGGTCCAAAAACGCTATAGCGCCGCTATAGCGCGCTATTTAGAACACTGATAAAAACTTATCAATAATATAAAATTTCATTTATTATTTTATTAAATGGTAATTTTTCACCGATAACCCTAGAAGTTTATTCACCGATAACCCTAAAGTTATTTTTATTACATGGAATTTTGATTAATCACAAGATAAAGGTTCTCGCAAAATTAATCATCAACTGATAAAGGCCAAAATGGCTACATGAAATTGTACATACAAAATTCGAAGCATTGAAAAATGATTAATTTGGGACCGGATAAACTTGTACATACAAAATTTAGAGAAAGAATAAAAATCAAGAAATATGTATGGGACCGAGATGGCAACTCGGTCCGGAGAAAAAATCCTCCGGACCGAAATGCCATTTCGGTCTAGAGGACCACACGGTCAGCCACACGGAAAAAGTTTGATTTGTTGTGAAAAAGAGGGGGACCGAAATGCCAATTCGGTCCGTAGTAAAAAAATTCGATCGGACCGAATTGGCATCTCGGTATTGATGGTTTTTGTAAATCTCGGAGCAATCATGCCGTTTTAGTAAATTTAATTATTTTAATTATGGTTTTTAAAAAAAATCCCTGAATCAGTATTGGCATTTTTCTCATGCAATTCTCCATGAAGGCAACATAATGGTGTTCCTTTTTATAGTGTTGTTCAGGTAGAAGTTGCTTGTCTTTCAATGAGAAACTAATAGAATTACAGTCTCAAGGTTTATTAGCTTTTGGTACTAAGCCGAGTAGGAGTGACATTACCTGCAACATGCTTCACTGGAACTATTTTTGGCAGTGGAAATTTTAAACCTAATGAACAATAGTGCAAGGATCGACCAAAACCCAAGGACTCTAAACCTAACCCCATAATGCATTCATGCAAATATAGGTTCATTCGTATGGTAAAAGTTGATAACTTATGGATGTATGAAAAGTTGAGACTTCAATTTTTATGTTTGAACTCATATCATATTATGGAGATGAATTTCTATTTAATTTTTTGTCTTGGTAATGTTTAGTATGTTTTGCTTATAAATATATGTTGAGGACAAGTGATGTTTTAGAGAGAATTTTGGAGTTATTGGCTGTTTTGGCTAAGTTATTGGCTAAATGAATATCTTTTGTTTGTAGTTATATTCTTATTAGGTGCTTTAAAATAAAAACTATTTTGGAGTTAAAACTAAGGCAAGAAAATGACAAAATGTTTTGGAGAGAATTTTGAATATGAACAACTAAGTCTCCAATACAAGTGCCCAAAAGATAAAATTGCCTTTTTTTTTTTTTTTTACGAACACGAGAAACCCTACTAATTAAAATATAATTGCTTAATATGACTTGTAGAGTACAACTATGGTGTTCTTAAGCTCACTAGCTCTTGATAAATAAACCCGTGGTCTATATTATGACCATATTTATGTTCCAAAATTTATAAAATTTTCCCAATTTTTGTTTTTTTGTGTTTATTTATATTTTTAATCAATTTTCACCACATTTATGATCCAAACTTTACAAAATCTTAATCTTTGACTTACGTTCTTTTTCATGACCGTAAATTATTTATTTGGACAAAATCAAACAAATGCAATTCCCCTGAGAAGCAAATAATAAAATTATCTGGAAGCATTCTTCTCTTTTCCCTTGATATACTAAAATTCGTCTATACTTTTTAAAATTCTATGTTACAATTAAAACCAAAGTACGATATAATATAATTAAAGTGCAAGGGAAGAAGCTAATGATTAACACTGAGAGGTTGGCACATGTTTTACTGGTTCAAATCAAGCTTTTTAAATGGAATTTTTTAAACACAAGTTATTTTGCTATAGAAGTATAGGCCACGGCATGCTAAAACCATTATATCTACCCTATTTATATTTATTACCAATGATTATTTATGTAAAATCAGACAGATAAATCAAATTAATATTACACATAAAATTCTTTTAAAATATATTTACAATTGTGTGTGGATTAATTTTCAGTTAAATTTGAGTTCTATATATCTGTTTTCCGTAAGGAGATGATGGCAACGAATTTATGGGTCCATTGCAAAAGAATGTGGTACTAAAATTCTTTCTATATATCTGTTCTGTATATATGTTTTCCATAAAATTCTTGTAAGAATGTGATGCTATTTGTTTTATATTTCCTCAAAAAAAGTGATCAAAATAATATTTTACTTTCCGTTGCAACGCACGGACACTTGACTAGTTTAATCTAAACACTAATAAGATGTTTATGTTAGTGTCCCTAACTCATGAATACAAAACCTATCACTTATACAGATATACTCTTTCCTCAAAGAAATAAAATAAAATTAGTTACCTGAATTAGCTTCCTTTTACGTGAATCTGGTGGAGAAGCATCTCTTGCCTCAACTTGTGCCTGTAAAACTTCATAGTGATACTCATCGAGTGCATCCTCTGCATCGTACGCAACAACCTTGAGCTCCTTCAACCAGAGCTTGACTGCTGAGTCCGTGATCTCCCTCTGCTCTGCATCGTACAGCGTGGCCTTGATCTGCTCCAACATCCTGATCAATTTCTTCAACTCAGCCTCAATTTGGTGGTTTTGATCTACTGGAGGATTGGAGGAAGAAGACGGAGCTTGCGCAGATGCAACGACAGCGGGTAGCAATTTGGCGCCCAAAGAGAGAAGGTTGGAAATCACTCCACCTAGACCCATCGATCTCAAATTGCGAAGTCTGTTCTCTTCTCCTCTTCTCTTGTGTTGATATGTGATGCTGAGTAGAAAAACTAATTATTGGGTGGTAGGTTTTTGTCTGCTAGAGAAGAAGCTAGGAAGAAACCCAAACTAATTAATTTTGTTATGATTAATTTACTTAGAAAGATTCCTAAAAGATAACAACCGAAGAAAAAAAATACTTCCCTGCTTTTCATCTTTCATACTTTATGCAGCTTAACAGAAAGGATAATTATTCATTTAATACACAGTAACACACTGCAGTCTCCAGTGTTAACCAAAGACCAAGACGAAAGGGCAAAAAATTAAATAATAAATGATTAAACCTTGAACTAATCAATGTTTAATTAATTTGAGATGAAAAGATTCTGATCAGAGAAAACTGACAAAGCTCAAGCCGACATCCCACCACCTAAATATTAGTAAAATATAAAATCACAAGCATCAATTATTGAAAATTATATTACTATATATGATCGACAATGCAGTGATCAGTTATTGAAAAATATGTGCATGCAGCCGTAAAATACCGAAATTTTATTAAGAGAATTAAAAAAAAATACAA
This sequence comes from Carex parvula, assembly GCA_025461045.1. Lineage (NCBI taxonomy): Eukaryota > Viridiplantae > Streptophyta > Magnoliopsida > Poales > Cyperaceae > Carex > Carex parvula. Next base: position 1,155,045 of record JAJGRW010001188.1, on the reverse strand, counting down.
ATTAAGTTCAATATACGGCATCGAACCTGAAATTTTTACAAAAATAACCATCCCGGCCAACCAGCTTTTTTTTGTTTATGGCCTGAATCGTACCGTCCATATATATTTTTTCTTAAGAAGGCCAATATGAATCATACCAGCTAGAATTTTTTTTACGGCTGGTATTATTTTAATTGTAGTGGGTCATTATCATTCAATGTGGTTCGTTTTTTTTTTGTTATACAAAAATAATTTGTCAATAAATTTATTTTGAGAATATATTAAAATTGTAATTATTTGTCAATAATATTCTTTTGACAATCTTAACCATATTTTTAAAATCTTACTAAAAGCAATATTTTTCAGAATCAAACTTAGGAATGTTGAAAATGAAAAACTATTATATGTTGTACCACATTTAATAATGTTGAAAATTTAGATTAAAAATTTAACAAGTTTATTTTTATTATTATGATTGTCAAAATGATCAAGATAGAGAAACACAAGCCCATGTTGTGTTCTACTCCGAGAGAATATGCTAAACATCCCACAAGAAGTAATATACTAAATAAAAAAAAAACAGAAACATATGATTTTTTAAGATCACATATTAATTAATTTGTTGATGATAAAATTATTTACAACTAATTTATTTTAATCAAAATGAATTAATTTTCCGGCAGCAAAAATCATGAAAACAATAATGTCCTTATTTAATATAAAACTATCAAATGTTTGGATCTTTTTTCCCATTGAAAAATTCATTAAAACAAATACATTAGTAGCGTATAGAAGGTCTTTATTTATGCTCTTCAGACAATAAGATGGAACTAATTTTTGCGGCTTGGGTAAAAAAGCCGCATTAATTTTACAATTTGCAAATTGCAATTTTTCAAAAACAAACTGCTGAGTTTTTTCCATTTGTGGTAGCACAACACAATGACGGAGAGAGTTAGTAGTCAATTAATTCTGCTCCATTTTTTTATCCATAACATTAAAATAAAGAAGTTAAACATAAATCATATTTTTTTTTAAATGTACCACACTCGTTATAATTTAAAAAAAAAAAAACCCTCTTTTCAGCGTAAAATCAGCTTAATTTTGTTTGCCTCTACTCTGAACCCATTTCGAATTAGTGGGCCACTAATAAATTATTACTTGGGAGTTGGGACACGCATAGATCAAGAACTCTAGCATTTTATTAATTCGGATCCTCCCAGGTACCTGATGGATGTTCAGTATAATTAGTGGATCTGGACGGTACTTTTAATTTGGTAAACTTTAATAACTCCCAGGTACCATGTCTGTCCGACGACCATATACCGTTATTTACAACACTGTTGTATACTATAGCCAATACAACTTGACTTTAAATATCGTCTTTACAAGTAAGAACTATTTGGAGGAGTAAAGCTAGGGTGTGATGTGATCACCAAGAGGGACTGTTGAGCACAACTTCAAAAGTCTATGAAATTGGCTTCAAACGACGAATCCAAACTGTTGAAATCCATCTATTTATGAGTGATGCAAAATTTTGAAAGTTTCAAATTCATTTAGTACAAGGTCAAGCGGTCAGAAAATTAATGAAAAATAAATACATAAAACAACTTATAAAATAAATTATAAAAGGTTCATTTTTTTTAGCGCTTGACTTTGTACTAAATGAATTCGAAACTTCCAATTTTTTTACATACATGCATCACTAATGAAGTAGATGAATTTTAACGGTTTGAATTCGTCATTTGAAGACAATCCGATAGACTTTTGAAGTTGTGCTCACCGACTCTCTTGATGAGCACATCACACAATAGCTTTGCTCCTATTTTGAGCTCTAACTCATCAAGGTGGTTTTTGACTTTATGTACTACTATGAGGTCAAATTTATCAAGGTAATTTGTGAGTTTAACTCTTCACTAAAATTTATTAAATTGACTTTAAATGGTGAAGCTAAATTGTTCCAACCATCTTATTGACAAGGGATGATTTTACAATTTATAAAATATTAATATAAAATCAAGCAGTAAAAAAACACAATGATGAGTTGGAGCTCATCATTATTTGATATGCAAACAATCATTAATTGTCAAATATATATAAGTTATGGGATAATATTTTCTGGTGTAACCTCCAACTATTACTGTGACCTCATATATTTTTTTTTTCAAAATATATGTATTTATATAATATATTTTATATAATTTAAAATAAAAAACTATGGATACTATGAAGTTGACCATTATTCGTTGTATATAAAATTTATATGGTTAATTCTCATTCTTATTTAACTCTCGTAGTTTGAAAGTATAGCTCCACCCTTTACACTCTATAGATATTGCTCATGGTGAAATACGAAGTCAATTATATATAGAAGAACAAAGATGATTGCAAATTAAAATTATATATCAGAAAAAAAATAATGGTAAAATTTAAAAAAGTTATGTTAAAAACCATCTAATTCATCGACTATGTCAAATGGACCCCACCTATCTAGTAGCCAATTAGACACAAGTCATGATTGGGGCTATCACACATGTGATTTTCGCCGAGGTACGCCACATGACCCATGATGAAATGGTACACCATGTCAAAGTCATATATGTGTGGGACTTAATAAGCATGCCATTGCCATGCATGCATCACCCTCAGCTCTGGCCCTTTGTCCATCACCTTTTCATTTTTTTTCTTGACATTATTATCATTATTATTATTATTATTGTTGTTGTTGTTATCAGTTTTGTTAAAAACCGCTAATTAATCTAACTAATCAGCTAATTAGTCGTTGGTGGTGACCAAACCGTTACAAATTGTCTGCTTTCATTTATACGACCAATTAGTTAGTCATTTTTTTTTTTTACATTTATCCGTTATATGCAGTGTTCTAAATAGCTCGTTATAGCTATGTTATAGCTTTTTCGGACCATAAAATCTACGCTATGGGATAAAAATTCGCTTATTCAGCTTCGACCGCAATAACTGTAATAGCTTATCGCTATTAACGCTACGCGCTATGCGTTATGTGCTATTGCTGACTGCAATGATACATGAGCTTCTTTTTTTACTTATTTTTTGCAATTTGCATGAACTTCTGTGCTTTTGTTCCTATTTGTGATGCTACATCGTCCGCTATGCTAGGTATGCTAAACCAAACTCTGTGCTTCTATTTCTATTTGTGATTTAGTCTCTCCTGTTACATCAGAAAATATTCAAATATTAATTCTTCCTTTTGCTTACTCTTCGTCTAATATTCATTTGAAAACTAATTTCGATTATTGTTATCTGCATAATAATCAAATAGGTACTGACTTCGTTTTACTTATAAAATTAATTGCTCTTCGTCTATTCTAATATGTAATATGAAGTATGAACTATTAAAGAATGTTACCCTGTAGTCTTATTATTTTTATTTGCATGATTGAAAAAAGTATAGACTCAGATTAGTTGTTATTTGATTTGATTGTTACTCTAATTCTCTAATATTGATAATGTTGAAAATTAGTAGAAATATATAATATATTTTTTTAAAAGAAAAAAAAACTATGTACAGTAGCTTTCATTATAGCTATGCTATCCGCAATAGATTCTTTTTAGCCTCTCCGCAACAATGCATAATTGCTATTTAGAACCTTGATTATATATATTATACTTTGCCTTATTTTATATAAGTTTTTCTAAATGAGGATGAGAAATGAAGTCACGTTATATGTTTTTCTCTCGCATGTGGAATAAACAGGGAAGAACATGGGTTGTGTCATGCACACCGCACACTAATTCCTATCCCACATGGCATTACATCATTCTCCAAAACAAATAATATAATAATTAATGAATAAATAAGAGCATTGCTACACAGTACACTGTCACATTTATTGATTGACAGAAACATAAGACATTGAATCTCTGTGCTGTAAGCAAGTAACTAAAAATAAGATACAATAAATATTGAGGAGGGTTCAAATGCCTTTATTTTTCATGCTTCCATCATGTTTCTATTTTCAAAATTTTAATAACTCAAAATTTAAAACTAAAAAATCAAAATAGACCGTTGGATATGATCTACATCATTTTATCTATGCACGTGTAAAAAATTATGACATTTCAATTTTGTTTTGGTTGTCATCAAGAGCTTGTAAAAAATGTACTAATGTGGATAATTTCTAGACGTTGATTTTTCAACTTATTGATTCACATAAAAACAAAATCAAAATGTGATAATTTTTTATGAGCACATAGATAAAATGTTGTAGATCATATCCAACGGTTTTATTTTGACTTTTAAGTTTTAAATTTGGAGTTATTAAAGTTTTAAAAAATGAAGGCATGGTGGAGGCCCAAAAAATGGAGGCATTTGAACCCTCTCATAAATATTACCATTTCATATCACGGTATACCTGATAATTAACATGGTTCAAAAAGAGTGTCTTAGTTTTCAATTAAAAAAATAACACATATTTTGATGATAGGAAATTAAGTACCCCTGCGTATATAATATTTTCAACAATTCAAGCTGAAGAATTTCAAACGCCAAATCCTGAACAAACAAAATTGAGAAATAAAAAGCCTCATCAATTCTTCTCAAGAGTAAGAGAGTGTATCCCTTGTTGTACACAGGATAAAGTGTGACAACAGTACGTCTCAAACTCTATTATGCGTGTACATATTTTGTTTGATTTAGTGAGATATTGAACAATTTAAGAAGATAATCAAAATAAAAAGAGAGAAATCACAAGAGAGAAGATAGGAAACATATCATATATTATCAAAAGCTTTGGCTCAAGAAAAAAAAATGACATGCTATCTCTTCTTATAATACATCAATCACATAATAAATAACTTAGAAAAACTAAAAGTCCAACTTAAGAACTAACAACTCATAATGAACTTAGAAGTTCTAAATAACTCTTGAAAACTCTATCATAATTAAAATAATAACAATTATGAATGTTTATTTGTCTTACTAACAAAAAAAAAGAAAATAGAGGGTCAGAAATGAAGTCACATTATATGTTTTTTCTCTCCCATGTGGAATAAACAGGGAAGAACATGGGTTGTGTCATGCACACCGCACACTAATTCCTATCCCACATGGCATTACATCATTCTCCAAAACAAATAATATAATAATTAATGAATAAATAAGAGCATTGCTACACAGTACACTGTCACATTTATTGATATGACAGAAACATAAGACATTGAATCTCTGTGCTGTAAGCATGTAACTAAAAATAATATACAATAAATATTACCATTTCATATCACCGTATACCTGATAATTAACATGGTTCAAAAAGCGTGCCTTAGTTTTCAATTAAAAAAATAACACATATTTTGACGATAGGAAAGTATCTCTGCGTTAATTTTTTTAACAATTCAATCTGAAGAATTTCAAAAGCCAAATTCTGAAGAAACACTGTTTAGTTATAAAAGAGCTCCTTGATAGGGCTGAAATGCTCTGTTGATTTTGTGTCTCAATCATGTCCCACATTTATTTTTATGTTTTGGAACTTTTTTTTTACTATTTTTTAGATATGTACAATATCATTGTTTTTGGATGGTCCAAAATCTTCTGAAAAATAGTAATTTTGTATATATCTTAACAAATAGTAAACAAATTTAAAAAAAAATATAAAATTAGGTCTCCAAGAACATTTTAATATGTAAATCGCGTTGAGCGGTTCGGATCGCTTGTTTGGACTTTGAAAATGGAGATAAGAATGTGAGGCCTAATTGGAACACTAAATTAATGAGGCATGTGAGTTCCCCATTAGGGGCATATCATAATCATAATAGATAGCAAAAAAAGAAAAACACTGAAATAAAGTTTACTACTTTAATTTCGATATCATGTTAGATCTTCATTGCTGAATTTTTTTTTACTCGCTAAGATGATCTATCCGTCTATAGAAAGAGACTAAACACATATCCCACACAGAGAACATCGTCTTTGCCACAGACTAAAAATTGGCTCTCCTAAATTTAATTGTTTGTCATTATTTTCCTCTAACTTTATGTTTTAGTTTTAATATGCTAAGCTAAAACATGAAGTTAGAGGGAAATATTAGTTTTGAGGTGAAAGTTTGAAGACTCATCCTACCAAAGTATATGTGGAAAACTATTATCATGAAAAATACTACTCCAACCAGACCTCAATGCCTTCCCCTTCATTAATTTTATCTCAATAATTCATACCCCTGAATCCTGATAGTCTCTCTTGGAGATGGAATGCAACAAGAAAATTTACTGTGAAATCTTCATACAAATTTCTGAAATATATATATAGAGGGGTTACACTTAAAAATGCAAGACTATTTGGAAATTACCAATTTATGTGGTTGGTAGCAAGGGGTAAAATTTTAAGAAATGTTGGTCAGGCGACGGCTCATGTCAATTCCACAATCAAACTGAAGATATATGTTTCACATCTGTTTGTCAATTGTCCATTTGTTAAACAAAAATGGTTTTGGATTGGAAAATTCGCTGGTTATGTTATGAAATGAGAAAACATTGATGATATTATTCAATTTGCATATAATCTCCCTCAAATGGATAGAATTGTATTTTTATTAATTTGATTTCTTATTGGTCAGGGCATAGTAAACATGAGGTGAAGGATGTAGCTCAAACCGGTGCCAAGAGAACATGTGGGTAACTTACCTCTTTCCCAATATGTGTGGCTCATCTATGAAAACTTTTACAGATTTTCAGTGTTGTAAATAACGGTATGCGCTTGTCTGATAGACGGAGCACTCCCAAGCGATTAATCGGTGTGCGTTCTATTAATCATAATTTTACGGATAATTTTGTGTTTCATTAAAGTTATGTGCATATATTCACGGGTGGAGGGAGTAAGATCATATGGGGGTCAACTGACCCCCATTTTTTTTTTTTTTCAAATTTTTTGTATTAATATATGGTTTTCTATAGAGTTTATAATAAAATGTTGTGTGAACTATAAATGGACCCCATTCACGGTAACAAATTTTATATGATTGACCCCCTTTAAAGTTGAAAGGTCTAGCTCCACCCTTGCATATACTCATAATTTAGTAAAAATAATTAATTTAACTCATCAAACTTAGCAAATAAACTTATTATAACTTAGTTTCCTTGTTAATTAATAAAGAATCATGAAATTGCCATTTAAAAAGGTTTAGATAAGACAAGGTAAAGTATATATAACAGATAAATGCATAAAATAATAATAAAAATGACCGATTAATCGATCATATAAACAGAAAACAGACGACTAATCTGATTGTTTAAACGGAAAAGAGACGATTAATCAGACAAATTGACTGGTTATTAGTCTGTTTCATCCGCAAACAACTCTTCGACAAGTTTATTTGTGATGGTTTGGTCTCTGCCTAGCTACGACAAAACGGCCGGGTTGGTCACTGCTGATTTTGTTGTGTTGATTGTTGATGGTGGTGTACATGTTTTGCGATGGATGCATAGTAATACGGGTAGCATGCATTAACTATATAGGGCTGTTATTAAATGATACAGTGATCAAACATTAAGGTTGGGGTAGATACTATTGTTAATGGTACGTGCTTAGTCTTTCATAAAGCAAGGGACTCGTACTATTTATTAGTTTCTACTTGTAGTCACAATCTCTGCTGCAATGATTTGTGAATGGACTCAATGGAGCCATTATTGGGGCCATGGAGGGTCGCGTGAAATGATTTATTCAAGAGAGATTTTTGTGATTTATTTCTTAGCAAACTCAATGTCAATTGTACTAATAATGTTATTGACAATTATGATGTGTACAATTTCACTTTTTAAGATCTAACAATTTGATTTCTCGGAGTAATGTGCGGCACTTTATTTGGGCTCTCAAGGTACCACCTTGAGTCCTCATTTTTTTGCGTGATTGATGGCACAAATTTGAATAATCATGAAAAAAAAAGTACAGTTTATGTTCGTGCTAGTTGCTATCATAGGTGATGTACATAATTAATGAAATTGAAAGTATCAAATATTTCAAGGCATATAGATTTAGTGAAGAGATATATATTGCCTTTGACTCGAGTAGTGACTACTATCTCAAGTCCATTATATTATATTGGTACGCTTGAAGGCCCAAAGTAATAACGCTTGAATGCATGTATGTATTATTTTGGTACACTTGAAGGCCCAAAATAACCAGATTTGGAGCCCATGATATTGGTAAGCTTGTCTCCAGCATAACTTGTTCATTCATATAGTACTCAAGTGGATTTCTCATGTATAAAATCAAAGAATAAAGTCTGTTTCAATACAATTCAGTTTATTCATGAATTTCAAATTATTCTTGGATCTACGGTCTAAAGAACATCCATATATTAAAGATAAACTTAAAATTGGTTGTGAATCTGCCGAAAGGAACACAAGAGTTGGGATGTGGGCGGGGGGGGGGGGGGGGGGGGGGGGGGGGGGGGGTGGGTGGGTAATACATGCATCCATAACAAAATCCATTAATGCCTCAACAAATCTGCACTCCACCTTGTCATCAGGACCCGGTTGTCAGTTGTACAAGTTTCTGTATAAGGTGTCGATAGTTGCCAACCTAAAATTGATCGAGATTTGCCAAAAATCAGATAAGATGTATGAATTGCACATATGTCACAAAAAAAGAAAAGAAGAAGAAAATCTGATGTATCATTTGAAGCCTATGTTGCATAGATACGGGTATCGTATTGGATACGATACGGATACGGCGATACAGCAATTTTCAAAAATTCCGGATACGATACGTTAATTAAATATATTATTTATTATTATTTTATTTATGTTATTAAATATCAAAATTATTAGATGGGGACTATATATACAATAATCCAATTATACATTAAATGTCATAGTTATTCTATTCTAACAACAAATATGAGTTGGTGCAGTGGTAAGGGGGTATGTTGTTAACCCAAAGGGAATGGGTTCGAATCCTGCAAAGCAATAAAATTTGATTTTTGGCGCTGGTCCACTGGCGGTCCACGGGCGCGGTTCACAGTCGCTTGGTCCACAGGTGTTGTTCACAGCCCAGGGGTTTCAATCCAGCCGTATCCAACCGTATCCAGCTGTTTCAACGGAGTATTGGCGACCGTATCGGCCGAGTAATGATACGCCACGTAGGCGGATACGCCAGCTGGCGTATCGGATACGTATCGGTACCGTATCGGGTGTGTATTGGTATCCGATACGTGTCCGATACAAATACGGCGCCTAAACTGGCGTATCCGTGCAACATAGTTTGAAGCTAATACATTTGAGATTTTGAGTACCAATGGAATTAAAGCATGCTTACACGATCGAAGCTCTAGTATATATTCAATTAATTTCTTATATTTTTGGATCAAAGCTCTAGTATATATTCAATTAATTTCTTATATTTTTGGAGTACATAATGAACCTGTAGAATATCAATTTTTACTATTTTTGAAATTTTTTACTATTTTTTATGATTCATGAAAGATGGCACAAAATCGGTTTAATCTAGAGTAATATTGCGTAGTTTAGCGTAATTTAGCGTATTCAGTATAATTAGCGAAGTTATTGTAATTTAGCATAATTTAATGTAATTTAGTGTCATTCAACGTAATTTAACATAATTTCAAGTAACTTAGCATATTTTAGTATAAATATGCTAAGTACACATCAAAATAAGTAATCTAACAAATAATTTAAACAAAAATTCGAATTTTTAGTATTAGATTTCAGCATCTAGCTCTTCATAGTGTCTCTAAAAAAAAATTGAGGGTACCAGCCATTAAATGGCCGGTATGCAAAAAACTACAAAACCAGCTATTTAATGGCCGGTAGGGATATTTTTATCGAAACCAGAGGAGCTGATATCTCGTTATTTTGTCTACATTCCGACCGAACTTTGCATTAAAACTTGTGTCTAAAACCCCAAAAATATGTGTATTTCATTGAATATCTATAGGATGTGGTACTGCTGCCCTTTCTTACTTTGTTGCAGGAAACGGGCGAAAAAGAGGAAGGATCTGGAATCTGAAGTAATATACACGGACCGTGCACTTTTGCATACGGACCGTATACCCTCTGCCCAACCACAGACTGGAGACACCAACTCATCAAGACACGGGCACACGGTCCGTGCACTATTGTGTGCGGCCCGTACACGGCAATTCTGGAAACAGAATCCAGAATTGGAAACAGGAGCCAGCTGGAGAGGTCGCGAATGGAAGGCTTTAAAGGCGAGATCCTGGGCATTTGGCTGCTCATTCTGGAGCAGAGAAGGAACCCTAGGAGAAGGAAGTGGCGGCTGAACTTGGAGAAGAAGAAAACGGCGAAAATCGAGAGATTTGCGACGTCTCCTCTTGAATCTTCGAGTTTTGTCATGAACTTCTTATTTATCTCTTGTTTTATTTGCTTTAGAACCATGTTTGAGTAGATTTATTTGTTTCTAGGGTTAAGATCTAGTTGAATGCTTTGTTTTATTTGCTAGTTATTGGAATTTGTATTGGATCTTGTGCTTGTTTGTTGTGTAGTATTTTATTGCTTAGTTGAAATCGTTTGAATTGATTTGTTTATCGTTAGATGTATGGCCACATCTAGATGGTATTCCAAGACTTTGATATTCTTTCGACCAATCTAGGTATTTGAGATAGGTTTGTGAACCGAAAGGTGAGACCAAGCGGTAGCCGAAAGGCGAAGTTTTCCTCGTATCGAGAGATCGAGGTTATCTTTAGTAGACCAACAAATAACTTAGGATAATTGAACCAATAAACGAGAGTTGAAGTTTAAGAACCCTAAGAAGGTATAAATTGAGTTTCGTACCAAGCAATTAAGCCAATAAACGAAAGTTGAGGATTATAGACTTAGGTACGGCCAAAATTACTTTGCACAGGAAATCTATACAAAAACCAATAGTTGCTGTATCAACTCGAGGGCCACACGGACCGTGTATGAAAGTACACGGCCCATGCACATTACACACGGCCCGTGCATGAAAGTGTACGGACCGGGTACTTGAGGCAAAGCTGAGACGAAGTCGAAAACCCTAGGAACCCCTTTTTATTCATTAAAAACCCAACTAAATTTACTTTGTTATTTTAAATATTGTTATTGAACATTTAGGACTTTAAACAAAACCAAAACCAACCTTTTGCAGACTTCTAGAGTTTCTATATAATTTAAGTAGAATCCAATCTGTCTCAACCGTCCCTGTGGATCGATACCCGATAATATACTACGTGCTAGGATTGTGCACTTGCAATCTGAATCAAAAGTGTATTTAAGGTTAAAAGGTACAGCTTTCTGTACCGAAACTTTGTACTATACCTTTTTGGTGTAACAGGAGCTGAACATATTTATTAATTTCCATTTAACTTTGGATATTAATATAAATGTCGGGTCTTAGTTTATGTGCTTGTTAGCACAGTGACAACTTAATGATTCAGAAAAGATTCAGCGAAGTCAAAAATTCGTGATTCGGAATAATTCGTGTATAATTTGAGATAATTTGGATTTATACATTGAGTTCAGACCGGAGATCTAAGTCCCACAAGAGAGCCAAAAAAATATATACTAGGAAGTTTTTTGGCCCAGGGAGTAATTCATGTATAAGTTGTAAAATTTGAGAATAATTCAAAAATAATTAAGGTATAATACTGAATAATACGCAGATTGATTCGTGATCACTCAAAAGAGAGCAATGTTTCTTTTAATATTTATAAACTCGTAAATGCTATCGGTTCGGACTGCAAGCGCACAATCCTTATCGAGTAGTATATGCGAGGTCGATCCACAGGGAATATTGGTTCAATGCTTTGAGCGATCGAATCACAACCTTTCGAAAGGCTAGACGAAATCTGAAATTTGAGAGATGTTTGTTGATCAATGTAAATTAGGAAACAATTAAAAGTAATTAAAATAAAGATAGAGATGAGAATTCCTAGGGTTTTGGCACACCATTGCTACTCAATCCGTCTTGACAATATATTCCTGTTGCGTCTGATTTCCTGTTGTTGTTTTATGAAAGATAACTACAAAGGTCACTGCGATTTATGTTACGCCAGAATGACAGATCTTTCATCGAGACTCTACTCAGGACAATGCGATTTACCTTACGCAACTATCGGGTCTCTTATCTCCCAAATTACTACACAGATCACTGCGATTTACCTTACGCAAATGATGGAATTTGGTCATGCGTTTTGTTGTTCTGGTTTATGGTTTCCCCGCGAAGGTTTTCTTCACATAAACCTAATAGATCTCAACGAGGCTAACTCATCCAAATAGTTTAAAGAGTTATTAAAGCACTGTCACTACCCTAATGAACTCAAACTAGATCATTGAAATTAGATGAAGAGATAGTAAATCACAAAAGCATATTCGATACAACAACAAGAAACCATAATCAACAGAAATATCAAAACATCAAGAGTAACAAGGTTTACTGCCTAGCCCTAAGAAAAGGAACTTAGCCGCGGAACGGCATGGTTATAATCACTCCTTTCTTCTCTCTTTAATCAAATCTAACCCTAAGTACAAAGATATCAATTCTATCTGCCCAGGGGCCTTATATAGGAGTGTAGGGACGTGTAGAGGTTGATTGGAGGCTAAGAAATCAATCTGGAAACAGCTGTCGGCAGTTATTTCCCAAGAGACGCCTTCGGATACGGACCGTATTAGTTGATACGGTCCGTATTAGGACCTCGACGGTTAGGGTTTAATGCTTCCAGCGCTATCTCCTGGTCAATGCTAGGCTTGGTCCGTATTAGTCAGTACGGACCGTAACAGAGACTTAGTCGATGAGCGTCGCTGATCCGATTGACCTGATTCTAGCTCCATTTGGTGTAAAATAGTCCCAAAACCTGTATTCTGCAATAAATCATAAAGAAGGGTGACAGTAGCCTTTTTCTCTAATAAAGTAAACATAAGTGTGAGAAAATATGTAAAACCTAAGCCAAAACCCTACGTAAATCATCGTTATTTTGACTCTGATCACGCCTCCCAACTTGAATTGTTGCTTGTCCTCAAGCAATGACATCCCAGCTGGTCAAAGATCCGGTCTAGGTTAAACCATACAATCTCAAGGACTTGTTTAAAATTTAAATTAGGGCTTAGGTTTGGTACAATTGGCATGACAATGAAAACTTAGAACTCTAAAATATTGATGATCTCTCCCTTGAACAATTTATTCACCCCATGATTGACCTTATTATGCTAACCCTAGAAAAATTATTATCGAACAATCTAATTCACAAATATCCTTAAAATTGAGAGTATTAATTTCCCCTTTGATTATACATGGATCCCTTCCAATCAATAGGAATTCTAATGATATAAATTTTTATTTTCCTTCCCAATTGATTGGAGCAAAGTATGACAACTAAGTGTGTTGGTACTTGTGACTATTTTTCGAAAATTAAATATGTACAAAAATTAAAATTTGGGAGGTTTTCTCGAGCCTATTGGTAACCAGTCTTGCGTAGGCACCCGTACTCTTTTTATCCTCCATCTTTTATTTTATTATTTTTTTTCTTTCTTTTTCTATGTTTTTCTATTTTTCTGGGTTTTTCTTTTTTTTGATTTTTTTTTTTTCTGAAAAATAAAATAACATATTTTTGTGTCACAAGCACCATGATTACACACAATTTCAAGTATTCATTCATACAAGAAATTATTGCATAGTTTCGCTAGGGGTCTATCTATAATAAATGGGTATTCTAAAACACTATCAAGCTTAAAAGACTTTGCAAAAATAAATTACTCAAAATAAAAATTCTAGGTTTTGCAATTTTTGGTTAACTCTCATGGTTAGCAATTAATTGTTCACTTTGAAATCATAAATAATTAAAATTCTGAATTTTTAATATCATGGCCAATTGTCTAAACCTTAGCCTAATTAAAATTTTAAAACAATTCCTATTTGATTAACCTAAATGCAAATTATATGATCCTATCAATGCAAATGCCTATATGCACGCTAGATAAAAACCTCAATCGTTCCTCCCAACTTATCTTGGTTAATCCTTGAAAAGTGGTCCCGATTGAGTAAAACTGCTAGCGAAAAAATTAAAAATAAGGGTCCTACATGCAATGATCCTAGATACAATGCAATTCCTAAACTAATTTCTTATCCCTTACCCCCATGCTTAAATTTTGTATTGTCCTCAATGCAAGAAAATAAACAAGAAAGAGAGGGATAAGAAAGATCTCACAGATTACTCATTGTCGTGGGGTGGTGGTGGGTTGAATGGAATCGGTGGTGTGAATGGCATTCCCTTGGAAAGGCAATATTCGTAGAAATTTTCGTGTGCTTTGTTTACCTTGTCCAAATATTCTTCCAAGTAGCGTGTGCGCTTCTTTAAATTCTCGAGGGTGTTGTTGGCGTAACGGGCGGTAGGGCCTGGTTCGCGAGGTTGAGATATTGTTGTTTCTTGCTCCCAACCGGTTGGAGCGGGCATGGAGTTTGTTTCATTTGTGCTCTCGCGCGGTGGAATGAGATGGCGTACGAACGCCATGTCATGGTGATGGATGGTTGATTGGTGTGGTGTGCTTTGGGATTCCTCCATATTTTCTTCGGTTGGCTCCTCCTCCGTAGGCTCCTCCTCCGTTGGTTCCTCCTCTTCTTGTGCTTCATCTTCGTGTTCGGATTCGTATCCGAACTGAAATGACCCCCTATCCGTGCCAATATGGAGGGTCATATTTTCACCAATTTTAAGAGTGTACCTAATGTCGCCGGTGTGTGCGTTGAAGACCGCTTGTACATGGTTGTTGTTCACCAGATAGTTCATATTTAGGCGGTTGTTGCCGAATACTTTCACGAAGCCGTCAAAACTTATGTTGTGGTGATGTGCAAGGAGGGTTGCGAAACAACCCACAGAAACCACATGGTTGTTTTTCGTGTCGGCGGCCACGGAAGTAAGGTGATGCGCAAGATGTGGTGGCCAAGATGTGGTTGATGCTTATGGCTTTTCATACAACGCATGATGAAGATATCTCGCTCTTGCACCTCCGTTGTGTCTTCTCCTGTTGGGAAGATAGAGTTAGTCAAGATAATATGAATATACCTCAGTTCTATTGAAGAAATAAAGCGTGAGTCTTTGCGGTATATTTTGCGCTCATCAATTGCGACCATCTCCCAATACTTCGTGCGCTTTTCCCTCGTGCATAGTTCGATTTCTCCATTGGTGGGTATGGACAGCGTCTTGCAAAACTCCTCCATGGTTATGGTAAATGGGCGGTTGAGTAAACGGTATGTGATTGTGTTGCCTTCCCACTGTAGTGTTGATAAAAATTCGATGGAGGGTCGTAAGTATACTCTTGTGGTTCGTAGGCTGTCCGCCAAATCTCATAAATTGATGTTATTAAGGGACACGCGCACATAGTCATAGCACCCAAGGACTTTCATGGTGTTTATGCACATCGCCTTGTTGTTCGCAACGGTACGGTCGAGCAATGTTTGAGCACGATCAAATTCTTGCTTGCTGTAGAACTTGATTCCCATGGCTGTTGCGAAGATGTGTTCACTGTCGGATTGAGGATCGGAGGAACGGGGGCTGTTGTGCGCCATTTTTCTCTAGTTTCGGTCTCTGTTACGGGCCGTATTCAGCTGATACGGTGCTGATACGGGCTTGACTTGGAGAATTTCTGTGGACAGGTTTCGAATTTTGATCTGAAAATTCTACAAAATGGTGCAGGAGAAAGGGAAATGAATGCAGGGTTTATATGGCAGTGAAAAGATGTGATGAATGTGCAGGAAGTGCTGGTAGTGGGAGGTTAGTTTTGGCTGAAATTCAAATTTTTGTTCTTGAAGCATCAGAAATAGGGTTGGTTAAAACTGCTCATTGATTACGGTCCGTATCAACTGATACGGTCCGTAACCTGCTCATAAATTAAGGTCCGTATTAACTGATACGGTCCGTAACTGTTGTGCGGTTTTGTGTTGAACCTTTCTTTTTCTGCGCCAAGTCCCAGATAAGTCCGTATTGGAGAATTACTCCGTATTGGACTGATACAGTCCGTAACAAAGAGTAATTTTTTGTGACGGGCTTCGAATTTGTCGATTAAGTCCTTTTAGCATTTCCTCCTGTAGGTAAGAATAGTAACCCTGTGATTAGTACAATAGTTTAGGATCAAATGAAATATTTTTTTTTTATTTTTGAATTTTTATATGAAAAAGAAAACAAAAGTGGCCTTGGGTTGCCTCCCAAGAAGCGCTTGTTTAAAGTCATTAGCTTGACTTTGTGTCGCATCAGTCGTTTGGCTGATTCCCGAAGGAATATGTCTCTTTATGCTCGTCATTTGTTCCTGCGATGTAGTGCTTCAACCTCTGGCCGTTCACCTTAAAATATTCGGTTTCTTGACTCTAGATTTGGATTGTTCCATAAGGGTACACGCACGTGACCTTGTATGGCCCCGTCCATCTGGATCTCAATTTTCCGGGGAAGAGTTTTAATCGTGAATTGAAGAGAAGCACCGTGTCGCCTTCCTTGAACTCCCTTTTTCTTATCTTTTTGTCATGGTAGAATTTCGCCCGTTCTTTATACATCTTTGCATTATCGTATGCGTGTAGTCTCAGTTCGTCTAGTGCATTCAGATCTAGTAGCCTCTTTTTGCCTGCATCTCTAAGGTCATAATTGAACGTTTTTATTGCCCAATATGCCTTGTGTTCTAATTCCACCGGCAGATGACAAGCTTTTCCGTAGATCAGCTTGTAGGGTGTCATTCCGATTGGAGTTTTGAACGAGGTTCTGTAGGCCCAAAGTGCTTCGTCTAGTTTGAGTGCCCAATTCTTTCTGGACCAAGACACTGTCTTTTGCAAGATGTTTTTGATTTCTCTGTTTGAAATTTCTACTTGCCCACTAGTTTGTGGATGGTAAGGAGTTGCCACCTTGTGTGAGACGCCATATTTCTTCAGAAGGTTATTGAATTGATTGTTGATGAAATGCGATCCTCCATCACTTATCACTACTCGAGGGGTGCCAAACCTTGGAAATATGATCTTCTGGAACAGCCGCTTGACTACATTTGCATCTGCTGATGGTGCTGGAATTGCTTCCACCCATTTCGAGACATAGTCGACTGCTACAAGGATATACTTGTTGTTACCTGAGCTTGGGAATGGCCCCATGAAATCAATTCCCCAAACATCAAAAATCTCCACTTCTAGGATTGAGTTTTGTGGCATCTCATCGCGTTTGGATATGTTTCCCGTCCGTTGACATGCGTCACAGCGGGAGACATAATCCTGAACATCTCTGAAGATGTCGGGCCAATAAAAACCTGCTTGAAGAATCTTCAATGCTGTCTTTCGGAATGATGCATGGCCACCATATGGCGAGGAGTGACAGTCATGGATGATGCTTTTCGATTCTTCGTGTGTGACACATCTCCTGTGTATCCCGTCTACACAAAGGCGGAAGAGGTAAGGATCATCCCAGTAGTAATGTTTGGCACTTGTTAGAAATCTCTTCTTTTGCTGAAATGTCATGTTAGGCGGGATGGCTCCACATGCAATGTAGTTGGCCAGATCTGCGTACCATGGCCGTCTGCATGTCTCTACAGAGTAAAGGTGTTCATCAGCAAAAGAATCATCGATTGGTTGATCATCACTGCTTGGTTGTCTCAACCTTGATAGGTGGTCGGCTACCGAATTCTCTGTGCCCTTCTTATCCCTAATTTCGATATCAAATTCTTGTAGGAGAAGTACCCATCGAATGAGTCTAGGTTTTGCGTCTTTCTTGTTGATGAGGTACTTGATTGCTGCATGATCTGTATAAATGATGACTTTTGAACCTACAAGGTAAGATCGAAATTTGTTAATTGCAAAGATTATTGCGACTAGTTCTTTCTCAGTTGTTGTGTAATTGCATTGAGCTTCATTTAGAACTTTGCTCGCGTAATAAATTGCATAGGGCTTCTTGTCCTTTCGCTGTCCCAGGACTGCTCCTACTGCATAATCACTTGCATCGCACATGATTTCAAAAGGATGGTCCCAGTCAGGTGGTTGGAGAATTGGGGCTGAAATCAAAGCATTCCTGAGTGTGTTGAATGCTTCGATGCATTTTCCATCGAAGATGAATTCGGCATCCTTCATGGTCAAGTTTGAGAGTGGCTTTGCGATCTTCGAGAAGTCCTTGATAAATCTTCGATAAAAACCTGCATGCCCAAGAAAACTGCGAATGTCACGAACACATGTTGGTCGAGTTAATTTTTCAATCACCTCGACTTTTGCTTTGTCGACCTCCAATCCCTTAGAGGAGATGGTGTGACCAAGCACTACTCCCTCTTGTACCATAAAATGACATTTTTCCCAATTTAATACGAGGTTCACTTCTTCACATCTTTTTAGAACTTTAGACAAGTTCCTTAAACATGAGTCGAAGGTATCCCCATAAACTGAAAAATCATCCATGAATACTTCCATTATTTCCTCAACATAATCTGAAAAGATAGACACCATGGCCCTTTGGAAGGTCGCTGGGGCGTTGCATAACCCGAAGGGCATGCGACGGTAAGCGAAAGTTCCATAGGGGCATGTGAATGTGGTCTTTTCTTGATCTTGAGGATGAATTGGGATTTGGAAGAAGCCGGAGTATCCGTCAAGGTAACAGAAGTATGAATGTTTTGCTAGTCGCTCCAGCAGTTGATCGATAAACGGAAGAGGGTAGTGATCCTTTCTTGTTGCCATGTTTAGCCGCCGATAATCAATGCACATTCGCCACCCTGTAACAACTCTTGTTTGGAGCATTTCGTCGTTATCTCCTTTCACAACTGTGGTGCCTCCCTTCTTCGGAACGACCTGGACGGGACTCACCCAGTTGCTATCAGAGATGGGGTAAATGATGCCTGCATCTAGCAGCTTCAGGACTTCTTTCTTGACCACTTCCTTCAAGTTTGGATTGAGTCTTCTTTGCGGTTCTCGTGAAGGTTTGTGATCTTCCTCTAGCAGAATTCGGTGCATGCAGATGGTAGGACTGAGGCCTTTGATGTCATCGATCGTGTAGCCAATTGCTTTCTTGTGTTTCCTGAGTGTATTGACGAGTTTGCTGATTTGGGTCTTGTCAAGCTGAGAGCCGACAATTACCGGATAGGTTCGGTTTGGGCCTAGAAATTCATATCGCAGGTTGGGTGGAAGAGGTTTAAGCTCGAGTTATGGGGGAGAGGTTGCCTTTTCTTTCTTTTTCTCTTCGCTACTAACCGTATTGGGAGACACGGGTTGTAAGACTAAGGTCATGGGAATTACTTCTTCTTTTTCCGTGACAGTAATGCAACTTGCGCAAGTTTCATTATAAACCTCGTCAGGTCCATCGATGACATCTTGTTCGGGTTGTACTTCATCATCTTCCCTTCCAAGAAGGCTATCCAGATCCTCTATACCCATGAACTCTTCAAATTCATCAAATGGATATTCTTCCTCTTCAAATTCATCAGTGATGCCCAAGTTGAAGACACGATCGATGTCAGAAGGGTATTTTAAAGCTCTATTTATGTCGTAAGTAACCTTATCCTTTCCGACATTTAATGAAATTCTCCCATTCTTGACATCAATCATTGCTCCACATGTGGCGAGGCATGGCCTTCCAAGGATGATTAGAATGTGTTCATCTTCTTCCATGTCTACTACAACAAAATCTCCAGGTATCCAAAGGTCTCCAACTTTGATCGGTACATCTAGCAATACTCCTTCAGGATATCGAATTGACCGATCAGCCAGTTGTAATGCCATTCGAGTTGGTGATAGATCTCCACAATTCAATTTCTCAAATACCGCCTTTGGCATCAAACTTACACTCGCCCCCAGATCACATAAAGCTTTCTTAAAATCTGTTGTACCAATTGTGCACGGTATCGAAAAACTTCCCGGATCTTTCAACTTTGTCTGTAATTTGCTTTGCACGAGTGCACTACATTCCAGATTGAGCGGGATTGTTGAGAATTCTTAGAGTCTACTGCGGTTTGAAAGAATCTCCTTCAGAAATTTAGCATACGAAGGTATGTTTGCAATTGCCTCAGTGAAGGGGATTGTGATTTGTAGTTGCTTGAGTATCTCCATGAATCTCGCGAATTGTGGCTCCATCTTGTGCTTGGCCGGCCTTGGAGGGAATGGCAGAGGTGGCTTGTAGGGTGGTGGTGTAATATATTCAGGTTCGGGTTGTCGCTCGTCTCCACCTACGGTGTCATTCTGCTCCTCAATAAGGTCTGCCTGCGTTTCAAGTACGAGCAGCTCCGGTTGTTGCGGCTCGTACTCTTCTGAATGCGGTGGCTCTGCATGCATCACATCGGAAGTTTGATCGGGCATGGGAGGTCCCTGATAAGCTGTACCGCTCCTTAGTGTTATGCTCTTGCAAGTCTCTCTTGGGTTTTCTTCCGGTTGGCTCGGAAATTTGCCTTTCCACGTGCGATACTTGAGAGTTCTCTTGCCATCTTAGAGACATTGTCTTCTAAGTCTTTGTTGCGGTTTGTTAAGGATTCGATCTTTTGTGCGATTTCGGCGTTAGCCTTCTCTTGCTTCTCTACGAATCTCTCCATTAATGATGTGATGTCTGGTTGCTGCGGTTGATTGTATTGCCTTGGTTGGTAGTTCGGTTGAGGATTGTTGTATCTTGGTTGAAAATTGGATTGTGGTTGATAGTTCTGTTGGGGTGCAGCAGGCCTTTGATTGTTTGCATATGAGAGATTTGGATGGTTTCGGTTGTTCGGATGGTATGTGTTGTAGGCGGGTTGAGGTCGAAAGCTGTTGTCGATTGCGTTTGCTTGCTCTATTTCTTCCTCAGTTTCCATCACATTCATACATTCGGTCATCTCATGTGCTCCTCCGGCAATAGCCACATGCTGTTGCGGCATTGCCTGCTGCTACCGTTTGCTGCTTGGTTTGCTTGTTGAGTGCCATTTGCAGAGCATCAATCTTTGCGCTCAGCATGGAGATGTCATCTACTCGGTGCATGCCAGGTGTTGGTGCTGGCTTCTTTCGCTCAGGGATCCAGTAGTGTTGGTTGATTGCAATCTCTTCAATTAGGTTGTAAGCCTCGTCAGGTTCCTTGTTCATGATTGCTCCTCCTGCAGAAGCATCAATAGACAACCTATCGGTAGGGTTTAGACCGTGATGTGGACAACACCTTAACATATCCTTATATCTATCCCATGCCTCACACAATGTTTCACCATCCCTTTGTTCAAAATTAGTAATTAGATTTCTAAACCTTGAAGTTTTGGATGGTGGAAAATATTTTGCAATAAACACATTAAACAATTGGTCCCAAGTTTGAATGGAATTGGCCGGTAAGGAAAACAACCATGCTCTTGCTTTATCTTTTAATGAAAATTGAAATAGCCTTAGCCTGATTGCTTCATCGGTAACTCCGTTGATCTTTATCGTCTCGCATATCCCTAGGAAAATTGACAAATGAAGATGTGGATCTTCATGTGGAAATCCTCCAAATTGCTGTTGCGAAACCATATTTATGAGAGCAGGTTTGATCTCAAAATTACGGTTTATAACAGTTGGCGGGTTTATACTAGAATTAGGATCATTCGCGCGTGGTACGCAATAGTCCCTTAGAAGTTTGGGTTGCTGCGTCATGAACTATTATCACCATTGTCTTGTTCCATTGTTAATCGGTTCGTTCGGTGGGATATTCATGTTGATCGAATCTGAGTCCTCTTCGCCTTCAGAATTACTGATGAAGAACTATGATTGGTTCTTGGTGATGTGGAAGCGAATTGTCCTCTCCTACTAGCAATCCTCTCGGATCTTCGTACGGATGATTCGGCCAGCGTGCAATTTCCTAAAAAGAAAAGAAAATCTGAAAATTAAACTAAAACTGAAAAATAAAAAGAAAATAAAATAAAAACGAAATTAAAAATAAAAGAAAAATAAAATGCAGAAAATAAAAGAAATCTAGGCGTTTCTAATTAATTGGATTCAATGGTCAAAGCAAGGACGTCTTGCGAGGCCTTGCACAATGAACCGTTATTCCCCGGCAACGGCGCCAAAAAGCTTGATCACTCAAAAGAGAGCAATGTTTCTTTTAATATTTATAAACTCGTAAATGCTATCGGTTCGGACTGCAAGCGCACAATCCTTATCGAGTAGTATATGCGAGGTCGATCCACAGGGAATATTGGTTCAATGCTTTGAGCGATCGAATCACAACCTTTCGAAAGGCTAGACGAAATCTGAAATTTGAGAGATGTTTGTTGATCAATGTAAATTAGGAAACAATTAAAAGTAATTAAAGTAAAGATAGAGATGAGAATTCCTAGGGTTTTGGCACACCATTGCTACTCAATCCGTCTTGACAATATATTCCTGTTGCGTCTGATTTCCTGTTGTTGTTTTATGAAAGATAACTACAAAGGTCACTGCGATTTATGTTACGCCAGAATGACAGATCTTTCATCGAGACTCTACTCAGGACAATGCGATTTACCTTACGCAACTATCGGGTCTCTTATCTCCCAAATTACTACACAGATCACTGCGATTTACCTTACGCAAATGATGGAATTTGGTCATGCGTTTTGTTGTTCTGGTTTATGGTTTCCCCGCGAAGGTTTTCTTTATATAAACCTAATAGATCTCAACGAGGCTAACTCATCCAAATAGTTTAAAGAGTTATTAAAGCACTGTCACTATCCTAATGAACTCAAACTAGATCATTGAAATTAGATGAAGAGATAGTAAATCACAAAAGCATATTCGATACAACAACAAGAAACCATAATCAACAATATATCAAAACATCAAGAGTAACAAGGTTTACTGCCTAGCCCTAAGAAAAGGAACTTAGCCGCGGAACGGCATGGTTACAATCACCTCTCTTCTCTCTTTAATCAAATCTAACCCTAAGTACAAAGATATCAATTCTATCTGCCCAGGGGCCTTATATAGGAGTGTAGGACGTGTAGAGGTTGATTGGAGGCTAAGAAATCAATCTGGAAACAGCTGCCGGCAGTTATTTCCCAAGAGACGCCTTCGGATACGGACCGTATTAGTTGATACGGTCCGTATTAGGACCTCGACGGTTAGGGTTTAATGCTTCCAGCGCTATCTCCTGGTCAATGCTAGGCTTGGTCCGTATTAGTCAGTACGGACCGTAACAGAGACTTAGTCGATGAGCGTCGCTGATCCGATTGATCTGATTCTAGCTCTATTTGGTGTAAAATAGTCCCAAAACCTGTATTCTGCAATAAATCATAAAGAAGGGTGACAGTAGCCTTTTTCTCTAATAAAGTAAACATAAGTGTGAGAAAATATGTAAAACCTAAGCCAAAACCCTACGTAAATCATCGTTATTTTGACTCTGATCAATTCGCTAATGGCGCAAATCTTGTTACTATACTTGCTTGTAGTGTGTTCATGGGTTCGGTTCAGTTCAAACCGAAATAAAATAGGCAAGCCAAAGTTTTATTCGGTTTTAAAAAATGAAACTGAACCGAACCGAACAACTAAAAAATTGAATAAAACAAACTGAAGTAATTTTTGGTTTGTTCGGTTGAACATAAATAGGATATTAATCATAAAAATAAATAACTTTTTTGTTAATTTTTGAATTTTTTTAAAGATGGATTTAAAATTTTGTTTGCTTCGGTTTAACTGATTTTAAACCGAACCAAGAAATATACATTATGTCGAAATTTTAGAATTATTTTGAAAATGTTTGGTTTTGGTGGAATAAGTTTAAAAATTTCGGTCAGTTTGAAATAACCGGTTTTAAAAAATAAACCTAACCGATCCATTTAACTGGAAAATCAAATCGTTTATACTGAACTCTGTCGGTTCGGTTTAAAACTGATTAACACCCCTACTTGCTAGCCTAGGTAATATGAGGTACATAATTAATTATCTTGAAATACCAATTATTTCAAAGCATTTATATTGGGACGCTTGAAGGCCCAAAGTAACTAGATTTGGAGCCCAGTAGCAAGCCCGGCCCAAAATAACCAAATTTGAAGGCCTAAAGTCTTTTTCAATACAATTAAGTTAATTCATATCTTTTAAACAATTCCTCCATCTATGGACTATGGTGCACTATTTTGAGTAGAACTAGGTGTTTTTAAGCTCACCAAGCTCCTTTGTGAGCTTAACTCAAAAACCTATCGAATTGGCTTCAAGCGACGTATCCAAACTGTTGAAACCGATCTACTTCACGAATGATGAGTTTACATGTCAAATTTATAAATTTTTAAACTAATTTAATAATAAGTCAAGCGTAAAAAAATAATGAAAAATGAACACGTTAAATTAACTTATAAATCATTCTTTTTTGACCGCTTGACTTTATAGTTTGTACTAAATTAGTTCGAAAAATTATAAGTTTGACATGTAAACAGATCACTCGTGAAGTAGATCAGTTTGAACGGTTTGGATACATCATTTGAAGTCAATTGATCAATAGATTTTCAAATTAAGCTCACAAAGAAACTTGAGCTTGAGAACACCCTAGTTCTACTCCACTTTTTTAAACAACATCCATATATAAAAAATAAAATATTGGTTGTGAATTTGTCAAAAGCAACACAAGAGTAACGGAATACAATTCAGTTAATTCAAATTCAAACTATTCTTAGATCTATGGTGCACTATTTTAAAGAACATCCATATAAAAATAAAAAAATGGTTGTGAATCCGTCAAAAGCAACACAAGAGTAGCAGGGGGGAAAAATATGTATCCACGAAAAAATCAATTAACTCTTTGAACTAAAGCCTGAACATAGCAGCGCTTATTTCTTGTTGTCAGAACCCAGTTGTACCAGTTTCTGTACAGGGTGTCTGTCAGGTTTCGGAGCTAATTTGGGGGTGATTTGGGTTGATTTTGACCCAGTCAAAGAATTGGAAGAAGAGGGAGAGGTGATGGTCATGAAGGTCAGCGAACCGGGCAGCAGTCTTTAGAAGAAACAGACGCTGACGGTTGGGCTCCACGCTTAGTTTAAAGGAAGAGAGCCGTTAGGATTAATATTAATACTGGAGATTGGGTCCCCGAGATCAGGCTACAGTGAGGTTAGATCGTTAGCCAATAAGCAGTAAAGCTCCACTGTGGTGCTTAGGTGGCAGCTCGTCGTTTGTTTGACGAATCTGCCGCATAGAAAATTTTAATTTTCAGTATATTGCATCGCCTATAAATAGGCTATAGTTGTAACCATTCGGATTATGAAATGAAATAACAATTTTACCTGTTTCTCTTTCTCATCTCTTTTCACCATTATCACTGAGCTCAAGCTCAATCTCTGAAATTCATTCAAGAAGCTGACTTTCCGGCTCAATTACGATTTCAAATAGCATCGTCAGGTCAAGGATCTGACAGTGTCGACAATTGCCAACTGAAATTGATTTAATGGCAGTTAACACAATAATAGATGGAAAGTTAACAGTTGTACCAGTTCTTCCGAAGTTGTAACAGTTAACACGATAATTGCCAACCTGAAATTGGTACCAGTTGTGCCAGTTCTAATGGCAGTTAACACAATAATCGATGGAAAATTTGACCAAGAATTTCAGCTTTTGTATTCCAGGCATAGATACTAGCTGATCGCATTCATAAATTTCCAACTCTTCAAGTTCTAATGGCAGTCTTTACAACACATGTAAAAAATTTACAGCTTTTGTATTGAACCAACCTGTAAGGACTGTTAACACAACCTGTAAGGCTCTTCCAATACGGCAAGTCATCTTTCTGGATATTGGAGGATAAATTAGCAAGGCTGTACCACACATTGCCTTTAAGAGTATTTTCTTCAAATACCTTGTGTGCATACACCAAATCACAATAAATAGAGAATAGAGAAATCACACAAGATACCAAACAGTAAGCCAACAAGCACAAGAAATAAGAGAGATACAAGATTTTACGTGGAAACCTTTCGGGAGAAAACCACGGGAGGACACGGCACAAATACACTAAATCAAAGAGTCTTACAAGTATAAGAGATTATCAAGTTCAATAGCACTCTCTCACACACTCTCTTACAAATTTCAACAAAAAGAATGCAAAACCCTAAAGAGCTTGGTAAAGAGGCAACAAAGACAGGGCAGCAGCTCACAGAAGTTACGCTGTAACCTTTTAATTTATTCGGCTGGCTAATTTTGCGGATGGCAAAAGCTAATGGGCCGGGCCCAATTAGTTGTCTTCAAAATCAACACTGTAGGAGCTCTCATGTAGTAGCCAATCACTTACCTACATTTACCAGCTAACCAACAATAAAGACACAATATGACAAATTTGTGAGAATAAAGAAGTAGATTTAGGAATTAGAGTCACTTGACTCGTTATAAATACAGTTTTAATCAATGATTTGTTAGTTGCATAAAAACCACTAACCTTTAAAAAAAAAAATCAAGTTGGATTCTCTGCGAGGACCTATGTGCAAGTCAGCTTTGCTAGAGGGACCAATTATTTTTATTCTAACAACTATTACTCATGTAAAAATTTATAATCGCTACATTGCTACCATACTACTCTACCATTCAACTGCCTTTGACCTGCTACTTGCTACCAAAACTCAGTCTGGGGCACTATTTATTTCCACTCCAGATTTGAATCACGTTTGAAAAAAAATATAATTCTTGAGTTGAATGGTATGCTTGGAAAGAAAAAAGAGGAAAGAAAATTAATGTAATTTTAATTTTGTATTTAAAGAAATAAAGCTTAGAAACTAGATAAGGCACTCTCTTCATAATATAGCAACAATATTATAGAATAATAGGAATTAGGAAGTACCTCTCATAGTCATAGTTTATTCCATGTTGCAAGCACCATTCCCTTAACCCAGGGCAGTCAGAAACTTAATGTTGCAAGGTTCTACAGGAAGCAACTCATCCGCCAATACTTGCAATTTGTCACACAGTGAAATCTTCAAACTCTAGTGAAACAAGGTTTGTCAACCCCAACAATGAGGTCCCATATGAACCCACCCCTGCTCTCATTGTCAATTCAAGAGAAGGTTCCATAAACGAGAACAGGTTCTCACAATAAGTGATGGTAAGTTTGACCAAGGATTTCAGCTTTTGTATTCCAGGCATAGATACTAACTGATCGCATCCCTCAATTTCCAACACTTGTAAGTCTAATGGCAGCGACTCTGCTTTTAAGAATTGCAAACCATTACAACAGGTAATATTCAAATACTTTAGTTTGCATAGGCTTCCAGTCCATTCCGGAAATTTATCCCACTGTAACCCAATATTGTAGCTGGCTAAGATTAGGGTGAGGCTGGAGGATATCCATCACCGAAAAACATTTTTGATCTTCAAGAAATATGTTCTGACTTCTCTATGACCAACGTAAGTACATTGCCATCTCTAAATTGGAAAATATTCATCCCAGTTTAGTATCAAGTGCTCCAAGTTACACATACTCACAAGGTTAGCACATTGGAATCCACTAAATTGGAAATATTTTTCAATCCGTCCAGAAAGAGTACCTCCTAAATCAGGAAAACCCTTTAAAACATCCTATTGTCTGGCATCTGAGAGCTTCACCTTCAGCTTGAATTCCTACCAATTTGCTGAAGGGCTTGAGTTGACCAAAGGACTCAGGCAACACCTGGAGGCTGCAACAATCATAAATTCGAAGCTCTTCTCAAGCTAACTAGATTTTCTACGTGTTTGGTAACTCCAATTTTATTGCAATTTAAAATACAAAGGTTCCTCAAGGCCTTGAGTTGACCAAAGGACTCAGGCAACACCTGGGGCTGCAACAATCATCAATTCGAAGCTTTTCTAAGCTAACTAGATTTTCTACGTTGTTTGGTAACTCCTTAATTTTATCGCAATCTGTAATAAACGAGTTCCTCAAGGCCTTGAGTTGACCAAAGGATCAGGCAACACCTGGAGGCTGCAACATCATTTCGAAGCTCTTCTAAGCTAACTAGATTTTCTACTTTTTTGGTAACACCTTAATTTCATTGCAATTAAAATACAAAGTTTCCTCAAGGCTTGAGTTGACCAAAGGACTCAGGCAACACCTGGAGGCTGCAACAATCATCAATTCGAAGCTTTTCTAAGCTAACTAGATTTTCTACTTTGTTTGGTAACACCTTAATTTTATTGCAATCTGTAATAAAGAGTTTCCTCAAGGCCTTGAGTTGACCAAAGGACTCAGGAAACACCTCGAGGTTTGAACAGCCCTCAATTAGAGCTCTTCTAGGCTAATTAGATTTCCTATTTTTGTTGCAACTCTTTGAGATTATGAGTACTCCTAAGGTTAGATGTTGCAAGCTGTAAGGGAGCATATGCATTCAGTAGCATTTCAAAGGGCATAACACTAAGTGAAATATAACGAAGATGTTTCAATTACCAATTGAGGAAGAGATTCTAAATCATGGAATGCCGTATATTTAGAGCCCTTAATT
>JAJGRW010001188.1:1104704-1119435 GCA_025461045.1 Carex parvula | reverse complement strand
AATCTACGGTATCCTGCTAAGGGAGCCCCCTGGTTTCTAACCCTAGTTTTTGAACAGCTGCCAAGTCTCGTTAGCCGAAGTGTTAGCAGTACTTACATACATTATCCTTCTCACACAAGGATGCAATGACTTTACACCTATTATTATGTGAAGAGATTTCACATATAGTAGACGGAACTATGTATGCATGAACTTAATAAAAATGATTCAAATGATAAAAGTAAACTCAAATCAACATACACAAAACATAAATATATATTAAAACATAATTAAGAATTTGATTACAACCCTCACCCTAAAGATGAGAAGTTTAGTTCATCATGGCCATGGCAAAATAAAAGATAAGAAAATAAAGATAATATAAATTACAATTCAATTGAAGATGGATGAACCTTTGCCTCCTTAGATGGCGTGTTTTTCTCTTGCTTGGCTTCCGATGATTATCCTTCTCTCTCTAATTGACTCTCTAACCTAACCTAGCAATGAGGATTGCTAATCTTTATTCTATGGACTTAACACAATTAAACACGCACACCAAAATCAAGATACAAGAGGTGTATTTATAGCATTTCTAAAAGAGAGGAGAGTAGTGGGAGTAGTAGAGAAGGTGAAAACTTGGAGCGCACTCCAAGTTTGCATAGATGGAGGCAAAAATAGCGAAGTAAACTTGGGTTTGAAGCAAACGCATCCTTCTAGAAGGATTCTGCCGAAAATAGCATCAACGGTGGAGATTTGATCAAAATATCTGAACAGTCCACAGATTGAGTCCACGGATCGTGCGGCATAAGTATATACCACATGCGGCATAGGTTAAACCCGCACGACTCCCTGACTTGGTGGATTTTGTTGTGATTTCGCCATTTCACATGTTGTGCACTTCTTGTGAGGTGTTGCATGCTGGCGGTGCCCAACAAATGTGTTATATCCAGAAATTGCCTAAATATGACACTTTTGCTCCATTTTTTGCCTAAATACACAACTTTGTTCAAAACCTACCAAAATACACTAAAATCACGTTTGCTGTAAATTGGAAAAATAGCTACTTTGCATTCGCTTTTGGTCATTTTCTGCAAGAAAAGATAGTGATTTTTGTTATATGTTTTGGCTTCATCAGTACGATTTTTTATTTTTTATGTAATTTGGTATGATATTTGATATTTAGATGTTTATATTTTATGTTTTATGTTTGATGTTTAGATGTTTATGTTTGATTGTTAGATGTTTTCTTTTGATGATATTTGATGTTTAGATATTTTTGTTATTTGATATCTGTTGTATGTCGATATTGAAAGGTTTCCGATTTGACTTGAAAACACACGATATTAGATATTGAATCGACTAATTAGAAAAATAAATGACAAAAAAATAATGCTGATAGGTGCATCAACAACCAGTTTTTTACCATCAACATCCAATAGATAATCGCTGAAAACAGATATCAGTGACCGCATTTCAAACATTAGCGACCAATAATTTAGTGGCTGAAAATATGTATCAGCGACCAGATTTTAAACATCAGCCACCGAAAGTTGGTCGTTGAAAAAAGTATCAGTGACCGAATTTTAAACATCAGCGACCCAAAATCGGATGCTGAAAGCCTCTAGATGACGTCAGTGAACACTATCAGCGACCAAAAAAATTAGTCGCTAAAAAGGCATCAACGAACGGCATGACGTCAATCAGCGACCGGTGACGTCATCAAGCGAGTATCAGTGACCATGCTTTTTGTGACCGGCCATCTGTGACCCATCTGCGACCGGCGCAGTTATTATCAGTCGCTAAAAATTCGGTCACTGATACTCATCTGCGACCGGCGTAGTTATTATCAGCGACCGAATTTTCCATTCGCTGATACTCTTTTTTGCTTTAGTGACGCAGGGGTACTTAATTAATTTCCTATCATCGAAATCTGTGTTATTTTTTTAATTGCAAACTAAGAAACGCTTTGAACCATATTAATTATCATGTAACGCTTTGTAATAATTGTTTCTTATTATCAGCATAGAGATTTAATGTGTTATGTTTCTGTCATATCAATAAGGGCCTGTTCGGAGATTACTGTTCACGTGGGAAAAAAAAAATTCACTCAGACTGAATTTTTTTTTTCACGTGAACAGTAATTTTTAGTTCAAAAATTTCCCAATCCCGTTCCTATTCCTATTCCACTCCGTCCGCCGAACACGCTCTAAATGTGATAGTGTACTGTGTAGCAATGCTCTTATTTATTCATTAATTATTATATTATTTGTTTTGGAGAATGATGTAATGCCATGTGGGATAGGAATTAGTGTGCGGCGTGCATGACACAACCCATGTTCTTCCCTGTTTATTCCACATGGGAGAGAAAAACATATAATGTGACTTCATTTCTGATCCTTTTTTTTGTTAATAAGACAAATAAACATTCATGATTGTTATTATTGTATAATTAATAGTTTTATAAATTAAATATCATTTTTTTTCTCAATACTCATTGAGCAATTTCATACTTTTAAAAATATTTATTATTAATTCTTAATTGAGAGAGGCAACAGTACTATGCATACGATACAGTGGATATTATTTATCTTCAAAAGTCTAAATAGTCAATTCATCGGTATGTGGCCGATTAATCTGGATTTTGCGGATAATTTTGCTTTTTATTAAAATTTTGTACATATACTTATAATTATTAATAATTAATTTAATTCAACAAACTTATTTTAATTTAGTTTCATGAAATTTTGCCTTTTTATTAAAGTTTTATGAAATTGTCATTTAGAAAAACTTATAGAAGACCAGACAAAGTATAATACATATAACGGATAAATGCAGAAAAATAGTAATAGAATTGACTAACTAATTGGTCGTATAAATAAAAACGGACGATCCGTAACAGTTTGATCACCGCCAACGACTGATGGGCCAATTAGTCGGACTAATCGGCTGTTTTTTTTCAAAAATAATAACAATTAACAACAACAATAATTCTACTACTAATTAATAATATTGATAATAATGTTAAGGAAAAATGAAAAGGTAATGACAAAGGGCCAGAGCTGAGGGTGATGCATGCGGATTTTTTTTAAAAACCGTAAATAAAAAAATTAATTCTACCAAACCAGCATGATGGCCTCTGTTTTTACAAAAACCATCAGAACCGAGATGCCAATTCGGTCCCAACGATTTTTTTTTCTCCGGACCGAATTGGCATCTCGGTCCCCCTTTATTTTAAATATTGGCACACCTCTCACCACAGAAAATCCACAAATACTTCCGGACCGAATTGGCATTTCGGTCCGGACCAAATTTCCTTCTGGACCGAGAAGCCAACTCGGTCCCATTGTTTTTTCCTCCGGACCGAGAAGGCAACTCGGTCCCATTATTTTCTTTACTCGGGACCGAGAAGCCAACTCCCTTCCTTCTTCTTTCTCCCATTGTCCTTCACGCGAGAGCTTCTTCCTCTTCCTCTACCCGAAACCAAACCAAAAAAATTTAATTTTAACCCCTCAAATTTTCAGCCATTTTTTATTCTAATTACATATTTGAATATAGTTTTGAGAGAAGAACAAGAAAAGCTTCAGATCTACAAGTTTCATTGGGTACGTGATTAAATTTATTTTTTTAAAAAAATATCCGAAATTTATAATTATTTAGTTTAGTTATAGAATAAATTAGTTTTTTGTAGTGTATTGTAGTTTAATTTAATGTATTATAGTGTGAATTTTTAATTTAGGAAAAGAATCCGAATTTTAATTTTTTTTGTAAAATTATTTAGTTTAGTTTGTATGTAGTGTAAATTAGTTTATTTTAGTGTATTGTAGTGTAAATTAGTTTATTTTAGTGTTATTTATTTAGTGATTGTAGTGTATTTTAATGTATTGTAGTATAAATAAAATGTATAAGTAGTTAGAGTAATTAGAGTAATTTAGAGTAATTTAGTGTAAATAAATTTAGTGTAAATAAATTTAAGTGTGAATAAATATTTAGTGTAAATAAATTGTATAATTTTTTAGTGCAAATAAATTTAGTGTGAATAAATATTTAGTGTAAGTAAGTTGTATAAAAATTGTATAAATATTTAGTGTAAATAAATTTTATAAATATTTAGAGTAATTTAGTGTATAAATTTATTGTATATAGTGTTTAGTAATTGTATAATGATTTGGTATGTAGGTAGAGTAATCTTGGTAATGGTTTTTTTTTAAAATAAATGTAGAATAATTTAGGCTTTTTTTAGTGTAATTTAGGTTTTTTTTAGTATAATTTAACTAATTGTAGGTTTTTTTAATTTTGTATGTAGAGTAAATTAGCTAAAGGAATTTTTGATTTGTTAACTAACTGGAGTTTTTTTATGTTGTAATTTTATTTATATTGTAGTGCAAAATGGCTGATGAACAACGCTTATTGCAATTGCCTCCTGAGGAACACAAGATATCGTTGGTGAATACAACGGTATTTGTTTAATATCGTGTTGGATTTAAATTTCAAAATAAACTTGGAAGTTTAAATTAATTTTTGTTCTTTACATTATTTTGCATGAAATTATCGTTCCAGCCGATTCGTTCACTGCGTCCTGGTCCTCGGCAAATGGGCATTCATTACCAGCCTCGGATGAAAGAAGGTTTGGTGTACTTAGGCCTGTACCAGATGAAGGATGTGACGCATTGTCAGATTGATAAACATTTGATCACTGCGCTCGTCGAGAGGTGGAGGCCCGAGACGAATAGTTTCCATCTTCCGGTGGGGGAGTGCACAGTGACACTGGAAGATGTCAGCTGTCTGTGGGGCTTACCTGTTACAGGTAAAATATTTTATCTTACTAATTTATACTTTTGTGAGTATTTATATTTAGTGCAGGTAATTTAGTGTAAATAAATGTAGTGTAAATAAATTTAGGAATAAATTAATATAGTGTAAATAAATTTAGGAATAAATTAATATAGTGTAAATTAATTTACGAATAAATTAATTTAGGAATAAATTAATTTAGTGTAAATAAATAGTGTAAATATTTAGAGTAATTTAGTGTAAATATTTAGAGTAATTTAGTGTAAATAAATCCTATTAATATTTAGTGTAAATAAATTGTATAAATATTTAGAGTAATTTATCTTTTTTTTAGCGTATTGTAGTGTATTAAATTGTATTGTAAATATCGAGTATATCTTTATCTCTAACATCTATGTTTACAGGAAAGGCAATTGCTGGACATACAGATGATAATTGGTCACTACTGATCGAAGAATGCCTAGGGCATGAGGTCTATGACGGCAATGAAGACAGTGAAGATGAATTTTTTTATTCAAAGGTGAACGACAAAGGCGAAGTTAAGAGATCCAAATACCATATGCGACTAAAATGGTTGAAGGACCGCTTTAACGGAAACTTGGCACATAACACTCCCCAGGAGATCGTCGACCGACACACACGGGCATACTGCATGGACTTGTTTGGATCGGTGATGTTTCCCGATGCGAACTCAAGTTCTGTCCCGATCATGTACTTGCAGTTCTTAGAGAATTTGGGACCCCAGCAAGTGGACTACAATTGGGGAGGTGCTGTACTTGCCTGCCTGTATCGTGAGTTGTCTCGGGCTTGCAGAAAGAAAACAGTTTCGATTAATGGTCCATTACTACTGCTACAGATGTGGTGTTGGACTCGGTTTCCTATGGGCCGGCCCAGAGGCAGGCACGATTTACCATTTGGCGGTGAAAACCAATTGGAGAGGCTGGCTTTTGGCGCAAGATGGACTATTCCGCACCAATGGGATGGCAACCCTATTAGAGGTACATTTATTTAAACATGTATTGAACTTATATTTCTCAATATAATTTAGTGTTAATTCAATATTTATTTGTAATGTGTTCACAACTTAGGTCTTGCGCAATATCGAGACCAGTTTGAGCGTCTGAGGGTAAATAATGTCAACTGGATGCCGTATACGACTTACTACCACCAACTACCTTGGCGCGGGATTAGAGACCAAGATATATTTAGATATCGCATGTGGTTGGTCCATTTCTGGGAGTGTGAGATTCATCTTCCTGAGAGGGTTTACCGGCAGTTCGGATTATTTCAGCTAGTTCCTCCGCTGGCTCCACTGCCCTTTGATTATCTGGAAGGCATCCGCAGTATGACCCGCGCGCATGGTTTAGACAGAGACGACGGATTATCCGCAGACTGGAACACTCACTGGGCGGAGCATATCGCTACACAACCATGCGCAATTGGAGAGCCGGGACCTTACGATGTGGATAGGTACGTATTTTTTTTAAATTTTGAATTCGGATCCAGTGATGAGTTAATTTATTCTAATTGGTCGTTACAGGTATCCCGAGTATATTGATTGGTTCATCCGGAACGGCATGGCATCGATTTATCAAATGCCAGAACCAGAAGTTCTGAGCCAGCCATTGCCAGAACCAGAAGAAGAAGTAGACCGTCTCGGGTATGTCTCGGAGGCCGAGGTGCAAGCACGTACCGTAAGTATTTTGATTTTAATTTTTAATATATATGCTCATTTTATTTACGAACTATCTTTCATTTTATTTAACTATTCTATTTTTTTCAGAGATTTCGCCTCATGAATATGACCGCAGAAGGAATTGCGATGGTGAAGACACCTGGGCAAATGGCTTTTGGACAACTGTTGCTAGTGCATAGTCGTGATTTTTTACGGGATATTGGGCATATCGCAATGTTCAGAGCCATGGTCGAGCAAGCCGGGCTTCCATTTGACCCAAACCACATCGATATCGGCGGTGATATTCCAGACATGAGAGCGAGGCATGTAGATGTCCAAGTTCCTCCAACGACTCATGAAGATGTTCTGCGTGGAGTTTACACCTCGCTTCGAAACAT
Source organism: Carex parvula (assembly GCA_025461045.1). Classification (NCBI taxonomy): domain Eukaryota; kingdom Viridiplantae; phylum Streptophyta; class Magnoliopsida; order Poales; family Cyperaceae; genus Carex; species Carex parvula. The sequence goes on along the minus strand of JAJGRW010001188.1, from coordinate 1,112,592 downwards.
AGTAATAGACGGGAACCCTCTAGCAGATGATGCGGGGCCATCAGATGCGGCTCCGGCAAGACGCCAGACAAGGCCAGCTCGCAGATTTAGCCACTCGAATTTCACTAATCCTAGGGGCAGGGAAGCCACGGATTGATTTAGTGTAGTTTTTGTTTAGTGTATGGATTGTTTAGTGTAAACATGAATTAATTTAGTGGTTCCTCTTCTTCGACGTCTAATCCGTGCTTCCTTCTACATCTCTGACATACCAAATCTTCTTCGCATTTGAAATTCCAAAATTCCGATAACATTAACAATTAATAACAACAAAAATGCAGAAATTCGTCCATATTCCATCTAATTCGGCCAAGGTCAGAAATTCAGAAAAACAGAAAAACAGAAATTCAGAAAATTTACAGCTCAGAAATTCGACTAGATTGGAAATTCAATTATGATTAAATGGCTACATGGAATTTTGGGTTCTTTATATGGAAAGAAAGGCGTCGAAGTCTAGTTTTCAGATAATATAACTTGTCCATACAAAAATATTACGGTTTGCTACAGTTCTGACGATTTGTCGACGGAGGTCAGAAATTCAGAAAAACAGAAAAACAGAAATTCCAAAAAAACAGAAATGGTCTTCCATTTAAAACAAACATAGTCTTATATAAAACATGGTCTTGCATTACACAATATTCATCGTTCCTTACGTCTCAATAATTTGTTCACCAAACGACTAGCCGTCCGACCAATAGATGGTCGGCTACCAGATGGTCCTGCTTGACTACCAGTTGTTTGTACATGTGGAGCAGATGCAGATGCCTCTGTATACCTAGCAGATGCAGATGCCTCTGGCCGGGTGCCAGATACGCTTCTCCGTCTTTCTTGTGGAGCAGATGCCTCTGTATACCTAGCAGATGCAGATGCTTCTGGCCGGATGCCAGATACGCTTCTCCGTCTTTCAACAGTTGCCCCTGCACAATGAGGATATAAATATAATTGAGTGTGTAAAATCTTAATTTAATTAAAAATATGTACTACTTCACAATTACGATTTCTAACCTGACGGTCTTCTTCTGCCGGACCCCTCTGGACGTTGTACTCCACTGCGTGGCCTACATTGAGCTTCCATAACATCCATAGCATTAGGAATTCGCTTGTGCTTCCTCCTACCCTTGTTAATTTTATTTATGTCCGGCTTGATTTTAGGTGCTCCCAACTCGTATATCCAATTGCGGTGGCTGCCGAAGCTGTGAAACTCACCTCTCCACGTGTTGACATAATTTTCAACGCTATAATAGTGACTTACATATCTCATCGGATCTAGATGTCTCTTACAGCACACCGCCAATACGTGGTTGCAGGGAATGCCAGTAAATTGCGGTTTCTGGCAATCACAAACAGCCATTCCCTGCTGCCCTTCTGGAAATCTAACTTCGTACTTCATGTCTCCCTTCACCCCCTACAATCAATAAATCATGTTATTTAAATATTACAAATTGAGAAAGTTATACTAAATTTAAGAAAATAGCGGACATACCGTTCTTTGGGTTCCATCATGATCGACGACCTCGTAGACGGGAAATTCACCACCCAATGGTATCACTTGGTGCTCCTTTGCTTTGGCAATCCGACGTTCTAACGCTGTCATGATTTTTCCTGATAGTCTCATTCCATTTTGATGCCAATTTCGAGCAACCGCACCTCTTCTGACATACCAATCCACAACTTTATAGAATGTGCGATCAACTATTGCCGTTACAGGCAGTTGGCGCGCCACTCGAAAAACATTGTTCAATGATTCTGATCCGTTCGTAGTCATAATACCCCACCTATTTGGGCCTCCGTCATGACATTGTGCCCATTTATGGAGTTGCAGAGGCTCTTCTTCAAGATTTTGCAACCTTTTACCGCACCACATGATGTACTGGTGAGTAGTAATGCTCCTACCTTCTATCATTTCCATACCCTCATCAAACCTCCAAGGTTTCATCTTACCCACAAACGCAGTGAAAATTGCTTCAATTACTCTGTCCTTGCACAACTTGTACACATTCGCCGCAATATGATGAGCACACAATCGATGAACTGCTTCACCCCTCTCCTCACACCACCCTAAATCAGTACGATCAAACACTGAACGGATTGCAGCATGCTGGTCTGATATAACACATATCCGACCGGGGCCGACAACTTCTTCGCGTACAAATTGCATAAACCAGCCCCAATTATCTGAAGTCTCCTCTTCCGCAATTCCGAATGCTATTGGCAGTAATTGTTGTTCTGCATCATAAGCGCATGCCATGAATAGTTTTCCTTTGTACCTGCCGGATAGGTGTCCTGCATCTACACTTATAACTGGTCGGAGATATGGCCAGGATTGAATGCATGGACCGAAAGCCCATGCCGCACGGATGAAAATATGTTCGCCCAACGTGCTAGATGGTATGTGATCAATTCTGTATCTTGTACCTGGGTTAGACCTCTGGATTGCACCGAGCATAGAAGGTAGCAGTTCGTAAGCTTTCTCCCAAGAACCAAATAAATCGGCAATAGCCAGCTCCCTCCCTCTCCAAATCTTGCTGTATGAAGGCTCAACCGTTTTGTACTTCCCTCTAACTGCAATTCGACATGCTTTTATTGACATCTCCAGGTCCTCCTTCAGACCCGGTTTGATTATATCTGCAATCATCCTGGCAGTCATCTGACGACTGTCTGCTGTACATGTAGTACTGTAACAATTGTGCTCGTATGGGTTTGTTGCAATTGTCCAATTGCCCGTCGCAGTGGTTTTTGCGTATACCCTCCACGGACACCCCTCTACTGTACATACAACCACATATCTGTTACGATTGGTCTGGGTTTGTTGTATTTCTAAGTTATTATCCATGGCATATGCATTCAACTTCGATTTAAGATCAGCTTTGGATTCAAATATCTGTCCCACCGAAAATGGACGGTCAATTATGGGTGGATGACCAAAAAATGCTTCATCCTTGTACGGCATCGACACATCGTCATGAAATGCCGAACAAGGATGCTGCAATCCCCGATTAATAAAAGGAATAGACGATTGCCACTCATTCCTTACTTCTTCCATCCTAATCTGATCCTCAATTTCGGCCATTTCCTCTTCCCCGACAACCGTGTCATCAGGGTCAGAGCTTGTTTCTGAGTCAGTATCATTATTCAGTTGGTCAAAATAATTCTGCAAATCAACCGGGGGTGTTTCGGGGGTTTCATCACAATGTGCCGGTGAATCAATCACCGGTATGTCTCTGCTAGTTCCGGGTACACTACCCGGGTATGGGTCATAATTGGTCTGACTAACAACTGGTACTGACTCAACCACTAATTCAAGAAGTTTAAAATTCAATACCGGAGTGGCATTCGCAAGCACCATATACCAAGTCGCTTCGTGGTCTATGTTGAACAACAAGTATTTTTCTGCTGAGCCAGGTGGTGCCGTGTTCAAACGTGCGCTGATTGTCAGATCGAACCGGCTAGGGAGCAAACGAATGCCAACATATATCTGTCTTCTTAGCTCATCAAGACTAGTTGAGTTAGTAACAGGAAATGTACAGGTCGGTGCGTCTGTAATTTCGCGTCTGTGATACACATTTATTAATACTTGAGACATTTCCTGAACAAAAAATTTCACGATTAACCTTTGATAATTTTCAATTTTACAGCAAAAAATACGATCATAATTGAAAAAAAAAACTTACTACAGTATTCAGACGAACGCTAGAGGCACAATGCAGGAGCCGATCTGTAATTTGGAAAACTGAAACTATGCACAATAGAGAGGCATGAAGGTCTCGGAAAGAAGATGTCAGAAAGGAAGAAGAAGCTCTCTGTCTGTCTCGCAAAAAAATAATGCAGAGAGGAGAGAGCAGAATACATTTTATTGGACAGAACTTCTGGACCGAGATGGCTACTCGGTCTCGCAAAAAAATTCTCAATATAGCGCAATATAATAATGTCAAAATTCTCTGGACCGAGTATCCACAGAATAAAATAATGCCAAAACTCTTTGGACCGAGAAGGCTACTCGGTCTGGAGAAAAAATTCTCTGGACCGAAATGCCATTTCGGTCCAGAGAGGCAACACGATCGGCCGCAGAGATTTTGCTGTGAAAAATGTAGGGACCGAGATGCCAATTCGGTCCGGAGAAAAAAAAATCGTTGGGACCGAATTGGCATCTCGGTTCTGATGGTTTTTATAAAAACAGAGGCCATCATGCTGGTTTGGTAGAATTAATTTTTTGATTTACGGTTTTTAAAAAAAATCCGGCAAGGAGTTCCATAAGAAAAAGTAATTTAAAATTTGACAATGTCTTTGATTTATTTAATTAGGTCGGTCTGGATTTTTTTTATCCCTGCAACTTATGACCACAACTTTCTAAGGCGCATTATTGGTCCAGTACTGACATTGGCACTGGGGTCCCCTCCCCCCATTTTTTTATCACTGAAAATGGCAGGAAAATTTCATACTCATGTTTAGAGCTCCTGAGCCGAGTTGAGTTGCTAATTCAGTTTCAAGTCAGAAATTCTAATTTGGATTCAACTCGCAAACAACTCGAATCGACTCATGACTCGTAGATAGTACATAGTTTATCAAATTAAAAATTATCGAACAAAGGTTAACAAAATAAATAGTACACAATTTAAAACTTTACATAACGAAACAGTGACAAATACATAATTAAATAGTACAAAGTTTACCAAATTATTAAATAGTACAAAGTCTAACAAAATATGACATAGTTTACCAAGTCAATGAGTCAATCAAGTTGATTCCGAATTGAGTTGGAGGTAACTTAAATTCAACTCGTAAAACAACCGAATCAATAAACTCGAGTCAATTTCAACTCGAGTTATTGACAAGTTGAATCCAAATTGATTCCGAACAAGTTACGAGTAATGAGTTTTTTTTATGCACCACTACAACTCATGTTACACTTCTTTGGTCTACAGTGTTCCATCTTAAATGAAGATAGAGATGCCTCAATTCTAGAATCTTTTTGCATTTGTTGCGTCGCTTATGTCAGTGAATTGACTGCAAATGTATATAAATCACAACCCGTTTAGCAAAATTAAGCAGCAGCATAAAAGTGAAACGGCGGCCTAATATATGCCACCCAAATTAATTTATACTCAATAAAAATTACTTGAGAATTATAATTTTTTCTCAGATTTTTTCTTCACAATTATTCTCTGCATAATTTGATTTACATTAAGACGTACATATAGTATCAATCAAACAATAAATAAGATGTATCTCTCTTTTAATTAGCCAAAAATTTCAACAACAAAATTATATAGTGTTTTCATGCATCAAACATTGATAGCATGCATGTTCAATAATAAATCAACAAGTTACAGTATTTCTATCGCCATATTCAAGTTATAGAAAATTAATGTATGAGTTCTTTCTTATGAATTATCTCCAATTATACAAGTTTGTCATACAATTTTATTTTAGCAATCAAAATAATTATTTTTCAATCCAATGATTGTAAATCAGTAAACCGTACAAACTATATATAAATGATAAGCTCGTCAGTGGTATAATTTATTCATTATTTTTGTCTAATGGGCTTTATAGAATTCATTAATCATAAAAAATCTCAGTTAGCCGAAATTTTTATTAATACCCAAAAAAAAATTATCAAATCTGCTCTCACCCCAAAATTATTATTAAAAATACCCTAACCGTCCAGTCACTGCCAGATCCATAGCAGACCGCTTAGGGGGGGGGGGGGGGGGGGGCGGTCCACTATTTTTTTTAGAGATAATATTGTTGTGTATTTTGGGTATAGGACTAATCGGTCTATTTCGTACACTTTTGCTTTAAATTTATAAAATCCTAAATACGCAAAGTTAGATTGAATTGCAAGCGCACAATCTATCATTGTAGTAATTATGGGTATCGATCCAAAGATAACGGAAAATATTACTTTTCACTAAATTAATTAACTCTAAAATAGTGCAAATAAAGTAAAGGGGGGGGTTTGTTGTAAAATTGGTTTTTGGGTTCAATACCCGATTGAGAGTTGAAACTTAAAACAAGACAATTTAAAACAAACAAATAAAAGGAGTTTGTGATTCAAATGGATAAGAGTCTAGGGGCTATCGGCATACAATCATTTGATTAAATCTACATTTAATTGGTATTCTAAACTCATGTTTGCAATTATGGGGTTTCTAAGCTGCAAATATCTAAATGGGTCACTTTCGTGAATTAATGACGTGTCTAGACAATTCAGACTTCACGATTAATTTCTTCTCCCTAGCTATCTAGACCATAAGCATATATATGTTAGCCTAGTTTATCCCTAAATACCAATACTTCACGGTTAAGTTCTTCATACGATATTTGGTTCAATTCTAGGTGTCCCAATCAAATATGAGGCTTCACAATTAAGTCATTCACCTAATTTAACCTTTGTTCTTGTGATTCCAGACTAAGAAATAGATTTGGTCATTTCTAATCTTAATCCTAGGGTAATTCATGTATACAATTTGGTACCATTAATTATTTAATCCTAGCATCTTAAGTTGATTAGACTCAAGCGGGAAATTAACAAGCAATCAAATCATACAAGCACATGAATTGTAAAATAAAAAAGAATAAACATACATGCAAACAATCATCATAAAGAAATTAATCCAAGTAAACATAGATTCAACACAAATTCATGTTTTTAGCCTAAGCCCCTAGAGAGGAAATATAGCCTCTCATGGGTGAGTTAACATCCAAGAAAGATACAAGAGAAATCATAATGAAAACAAAGTAAATAAGTAAGAGAATAGACTACACCAATCTCTTCGCTCGCTACCTTTGATCTTCACTTTTGCTCGCTCGAGAATCCTTTCAAACATTGCTCTAATCGCCTTTGATCACGAGGAGAAGATAGAAAATATGTCGAGAGTGTGGAAATTAAACCTAGAATGAAGAATGCCTTCTCCTGCTGCCTCCTTGTCCATATATGGCTAATTTCGTGTCTTGCAAAACAATCTCCCAAAATCTGACAGCAAATCTGAGAAGATATCATGAATTAAGGCATTAATGGCTTTGATGCGGCCTTCACAAAATCCATGCGGGTCGCACAAATTGGAAGTCGGCTGGAAATCGGCTAAGGAATAAAATATGTGTGGCCTTCATGCGGCCTCCTAAGCTGTTTTGCTCTTTTTTGCTCGATTTCTGCAATTTAACATAATTCTAAATAATTTAGCGTATTTTAGTATAAATATGCTTAAAAGAAGTAATCTAACTAATATTTAAAATAAAATTCGAATATTAGCATTAGAATTCAGCATCTTGATATTCATATTGTCTCTAAATAAAAAAAAATAGTGGACCGCCACCCCTCTGGGTGGTCTGCTATGGATCTAGACCGCGCACCAAAAAAAAATAGTTGACTGCTCCCCTCTTTGTGGGCGGTCAGCTATGGGTAGGTGGACCACCCCACTTCTGGGCGGTCTGCTATGGATCTGGACTGCTCAGAGGGGGGACGGTTAGGGCATTTTTTAAAATTAATTTTGAGGTGAGGGCAGATTTTATAATTTCTTTCTTTTGGGTATTAATAAAAATATCGGCTCAGTTAGCATGGCTCTAATTTTCAGATGTGTGTATTTGAAACTTTTGGTATCACTAATCAATTGTAAACTTAGTAGTCTCTATCAAGCATTTCGAACTGACCTTTTTATTAATATCCAAGTTTAAATACAAATTATAATAATTAGGCCCAGAATCGGACCCATTATCGAAAAATACCAAGCCGGCCAGAAAATGGCGGCTTGACTCACTCCTCCCTAGCCGGCCATTTTCTGGCCGGCTTGGTACTTTTTTTTTTCAACCCGCATTTCACCCTATATATACCCCCTTTTCTCTCTCTTCATCA
>JAJGRW010001188.1:1085510-1100204 GCA_025461045.1 Carex parvula | reverse complement strand
CTTATTTATGTAGTATTAATTAATTTTCAAAGAAGTTTGTTAAAATTTGAAGGCCTACATAAATTTAACTCTTTTTATATTAGCGGCAGGAAAGAAAAGAAAAAAATTAGAAATATGAGGAAGTTTTCATCATAATTTAATATCTGAGCATGATGTCAATATTTGCTAGCATATGGTAAAAATATTAGCTAAAAGAATAACATTAAATTAAGAAAACAATCTCTAAAATCTCATATTGCCACGATGTGTAAATTTTGTAGATCACAACTTAGTTTGTTCACACTTAGCTACCGTTTATCAAAATAAAAATAAATCATGTGCCTATAATTTTTATTTATTTTTTTAGCTAAGACAATTACTAATTTTGAATGGTTCAGAATCTTTTAAGTTAAATATTTTTTAAATATTTGGAAATAATAAAAAAAAACTTATGAGAAAATGTAAAATTTGATCTTCAAGTATATTTATGTTGAAATCATGTTGAGCGGTTCAAATCTACTACATACCCATAGCGAGTTTTCCTAGCGTATTACTTATAATTAGCGACATGGTATACTAAAGCTTCCAAAATATATCGGACATACTTCAATTAACGAATTCAAACTGTTGAAATTAAAGCCATGAATTTATATGTAAATTTTATAAATTTTCGAATTTATTCAGTATAAAATTATACAGTAAAAAATTAATGAAAAATAAATTCATCAAGTTGTGCTTAAAAATAAAATAAACATAGGGAAAAGATAATACATTTTAAATAACAGCGATACTGGTTGAGATCGGCAGGTCGTCTAAAGAAATGACTCTTTTATTAAAAGACCCTTTACTATTCAATTATCACAAATTACTTTAGATACTTTCAAAACTGAATAATTATGGATGATTGCTTGCAATTTCTATAATTCTAAAAAATGTAATTTTTTATTGCAAATATATTATGCAAATTATATTTTTATTGATCTTTTTATGTCTTTCATTTTTTTCTGATTTTAATTGTGAAGATTGCTTATATGTAAACTCTCCAGATAAAAAGTCAACTTTAATGACTTAGATAACAAATTAAAGAGAAAATAATTATTATTGCAAAACAAAAAGAAGCAATTCCTATCAAAAGTATATTTACTCCGCAACAATGACTAATTTTTCTTTAGAAAAAATATATGACAAAATTTAAATATTTTGTAGGGGTTGATGCGAAAGAATCCAAATTAAAAGAAAAAAAAAAAATGAAAGATCCAGATGGCGCCACCTATAAAATGAGAAAATGGAGCTGTCCTGATGCACCTGGCATCCTAGTCGGCACCCCTCATCCATTTGCTTGAACGTGTTTCACTCATTTAATGTGAACCAAAGTTTCAAATGTTGCTCCTAAATAGTACATCCTAATTAAAAATTATTTTGCAATATTTATAGTATGGATATGAATATTGTTAATTTATAAGTCACGTTTATTCAGTGGTATATTGAATGAGTCTCACAAGTTGAAATTTGCTATGATTTTTCATCATTAATATTATTTGGATAGATAATTGCTAAACTTAAAATTGTTGAAGAAAAAAAAAAGGATTTTGTTTTACAATTGTAGAGATATAAATGATCTAACAAACAATTAAATAACATATATATTTGGAATTCATTGATAATAAATGAGCAAAACGGGAATCAGCCTTTGGTTTAGTGGCAAATGCAATGCTCTCCATATTGAAGGTCACATGTTCAAAATCTGAATGAAAAAAATTCTTTGTGAATATTAAATAATTGAGTGGCTTGGTCTCCAACTTTACTCATAAATGAGCAAAACAATCTTGACATAATTTCTCAGGTCAAGCCAACAAAATTTCAAAAGTAGGAAAAAAAATTATAGATAGATTGCTAAACTTGTAATTTAATTGTGAGCTAAATTTTAAACAGTATGAGCAACATTTGATCTTCCATCAATGGTCATTAAATACACACAAGTGTAAATCTATTAAGTTTTATGAACAATAAATCTTAGATCAAATTATCATTTTCATAGGCATGATATTTGAGTATTATAGATTATATATCAAATTAATGTATGTTTTAAAAATTAAAGTTATTTATTATAATTTATATAGTTATCAAGTTAAGATATACTTAATGGATTCCGAGTCATTAGATAATTACATTAACGTTTGTTATGGGTAGTTTTTTTTTGTTTATATAGCTATTTTTTTTTTCCCATTGTCAATGCTAGTTTTATTTTTTTCCTTATAATGTAGATGCTGGTTTTATAAGTAAACTTTTTTAATAAGTGAAGCATATAAGAGCGGTATATATACTATTTAATCTTGTAGAAATTGTAACATACCTACAATTATGACCAACAATTATGAATAATTTGGTAGTTCTTGTAAAATTGAAATATGTTGTGTTGCTAGAATTTTCAAAAATAATTTCTCAATAAAGTTATTCTTAAAACTAAAATAACATAACAGGAAAAATTCAGTGACAATATCGGTGAACCATATGAAACATTGATTTGTTCAATGATATTTAGTATTTAATTTTATCTGCTTTTGACTTCTATTGGTTTTCCCTTAATTATCATAGAACATGTCCAATAACAAAACTCTTTTAAAAATGCTGACATGCTAATCCAAAACCTTTCTCTAAGCTTATAAATATCTTCTTTTGATCTCTTAGTTTTCGTTAAAAGGAGAAATAACAAACAACCCCAAATAAGAGAAACAAAATATGTGTGGCTTTCAATCTTGATCGGATGGCTCGTGCTCTCTCCAATTGTACTTCAATCTCTTCCTTATTCTTTGATGGAATCTCCGCTCATATCCAACGGTAACAACTAAATTTAGTAGTTCATTTCTTTTTGTTTCCTTTTTGGGTTAAAACCAAAGGAATTGGGTTTTGTCCAAGCGGCAAAGGACAATTTTTATCGAAATCCGGATCGAATCCGTCCAACTAATTTGCATAAAGATTCGTGTGAAAGATTTAGAAATTAATGAACTTGAACTGTCCTATGAATATAAACCGTTCATACGAATTTTGATGCCGATTGAAAAGTTTATGCCCATCTTTGAATAATATTTTTGTTCAAGCCCATTGGACCCAAAACCAAAATATTGCCCTTAATTAATTGTCTAGTTAGAATATCAGGTAAATTTGTATATTCTACAAAGATTAAGTTCAAATATAAATTAGAAGGCAATCATTTAATCGTTTATCTTAATAATTATGCATTAAAGCAGGTTACTTTGGATAAAAAATATTTTAATTTGTGCACCATTTACCAGAAAATATATATCCTTTTTCTAAAAAAAAATTAATGCAGGAGGGTATATACTACAACAACAGCAACATCAGAGGCAGTAAGACAAAGCTGCAAAGTGGAAGAAAAGATCACCGGATTACCAGGTGAAAAACGGGTTACTGGGTCTAATGCCAAGAAGGAATCTTCTGGGTCATGGATCCCTGATCCGATAACCGGGTACTACCGACCGGTGAACTATGCTGCCAATGTTGATGCAGCTGAACTTAGGAAGACTCATCATCACTGCTGAGATGCAAAAGAGTCTAGCTTAAGGACGAAAGTGTGAAAGAGAAAAAAGGGAGGGCTCCTTTGGAAGAATTGTTTTATCTGATTTTGATTTATTAAGTATTTGTTCATGTAAAGAAAGTATTCTGAGTGTAAATGTCAAATCAAAATTTAGCGTGTGTGATTGTTCTATCTGTGGTTCTTATAAATCGACATGTGGCTTTTGGGATATCATATCACATTATATATATATATAGAGATGGGCTATTGTACTTCGCGAAGTAAAACCCCCGTTTACTTCGGGCCATATTTTGTCATTTTCAAAATCCAAACAACCGATCCGAACCATTCAACATGTTCTAAATATTGAAATGTTGTTGGAGACTAAATTTTACATTTTTTGGAATTTTTTTACTATTTATTAAGCCACTTTGAAAGTTTCTGATCTGGTGGTCCAGAAAATTTTACTGTTTTTTACTGTTCACCGTTGGATCAGAAACTTTCAAAGTTGCTTAATAAATAGTAAAAAAATTCCAAAAAATGTAAAATTTAGTCTCCAAGCACATTTCAATATTTAGAACATGTTGAACGGTTCGGATCGGTTGTTTGGATTTTGAAAATGAAAATATGAGCGTGAAGTAAACGGGGGTTTTACTTCGCGAAGTACAATAGCCCAATATAGAGAGAGAGAGAGAGAGGAGGGTTCAAATGCACCTAAATTTCTATGCTCCCAATGCATCCAATTCTTTATCTCCTTTATCTCTATTTTTAAAGTCTGAACAGTCGATCCAAACCGCTCAACATGATCTTCATAATAAATTATGCTTGGGGACCAAATTTTATATTTTTTAGAATTTTTTTACTATTTTTTAAGATAGGTACAAAATCATTGTTTTAAGGAGATTCTGGACCATCCGTTTAAGTGATTTTGTATCTATCTTAAAAAATAGTAAAAAAATTCTAAAATATATAAAATTTGGTCTCCAAGCATATTTTATTATGAAGGTCATGTTGATCGGTTCGGATCAACTGTTCGGACTTTGAAAATAGAGAATATAAGAATTGGATGCATTGGGAGCATAGAAATTTGGGTGCATTTGAATCCTCCTCATATAGATATATATATATATATATATATATATATATATATATATAGCAATAGAAACTAATTTCTTTATACAAGGGGTTGTTTGGATTACACAATTAGATAAAGCTGCTGTAGAGAAATGGAGATCTTAAAATTACACACTCTTAATTATTAATTTGTTTTTGTGATGAACGGAGGAAATTCAAATAATTAATAATTAATGGACCCGAGCGTAATGGTCAAGAGACGGTCCACGGTTTTTGTGAGACAAGTGAAAAGAATTTACTTTTTGTAATATATTTAGTAATACTTTTGTTATATAAGTTTACAACAAATTTAATATTACTAAATTAAAAAAAAAAATTTAATACACAACAAACATTTAAATTATGTTATTACAGTTGTAGCTAAAAATTAATTATTATACAAATTGTATAAATCATAATGTTTCCTTTTTTTTCTCTAATTGTGATCACTATCAAACTTTATAGAATAAAATATAAAGTTCATATAAAAGAAGTTTTGAAAGTTTGTTTTATATCAGTACTTTCTATTGTGTTACTTCTTGTAGGGCGCAGAAAGTTTTACTGAGATTAATAGAGTGCGGGTGTGCAAAATGTTTCAGGGTTTAGTATTTTAATTTATATGGATCATGGAGAAGGCATTGAACTTGACACATTCTATCTCTCTGCTATTCTTTTCGGCTCACCCTCGATGGACTTACCGTTCATGATCAGTCCATCGAAAAAGTTTATTGATTGTGGAGACATTTAACTCCCGACGGACGCAAGCTCTCACTGTTAATTACATCAGCAGACTCTCCCGAGTCAAACTGAATACCTCGTTCAATTCAGAATTTGTACCTATGGTCATGTGAACTGAATAATGGGGCTAAGAAGGGGGCTCATGTATTGGTTTTAATCATGTTGCATGGTTGGTTTCACTATGGTGTGTGTGACATGATGCACATGCTTTGAGGAACATGATGCTTGTGACATGCGGACATATTGATATTTATTTATTTATTTAAGACTTTTTCAACATATTTCATATTTATTTCACATGAGAATTCATTTGAGTTCGAGTGAAGGGTGTTTTGGTAATTTCAGGAGTTGACTGATTCTTAGACATGTTCAATTTCAGTTTGGGAGCATAGAGGAATTGATTTGGGTTAATTTGGAGTTGATTTGAGTCGATTTGGACTTGAAACAAGAAAGTTATAGCCGAAAGGACTGAGAAGGGGCTTAATTGTGAAGTTCAAAGGTCCACAAGGGCTGTTTTGCAAAAGTGTTTTTCTTTTCTCCGAAGTCTCTTCATTTCGGGCTTTCTTAATTCTTTGTTGGGCTTGATTAGTTTCTATTCTTAGTGGGCTTCATTATCACTGTGATATTTATTCGAGATAGGCTTCATTCTTTTAAGGTGCGTTTGGATGAATCAAGGAATAGCTCGGAATAGCTGCTAACCCAACATTTCATAGGAATAGCGGAATAGTAGCTAACTAGAGCTATTTTTTTGTTGAGAATAGCGTTTTTTTTTACCCAAACGTGTTGTGTTAAGAATAGCTCGTCAGGAATATATAGCAGCTATTCCTGAGTTAGCCATAGGCGAGGCTACATGATCCCTGGGGTAGGCACTTGTCAACCCCTGAAATTTTTTTTTTTTTTAGAACCGGATTTCTTTGACCTTGCCTACCCCTGTTGGTTGATCTTGCCTACCCCTGAACCCAATGACACAGCGTTATTTCTTTGAGGTCCGAACTCCGAACCCCACAACCAAAATTCTCAAAGCCCAAGCGGATGCGGAGATAGCGCGATTAAAAAAATTAGCGAGATATCGACTAAAAAATCAGCGAGACAGCGACTCAAATCCGAACCTGAACCCGAATCCGTTAATTTCTTGCTATTTTTTTGAATTGTGTATTGACCGAACCCGAATCCGAACCCGTTAATTTATTCGAACCCGAATCTGGTTTTTGCCTACCCCTAGTTCAAATCCTAGCCTCGCCACTGGAGTTAGCACTATTCCTGTGTCACCCAAACGTAAATCTTTATTTTATTTCATGAATTAGTTTTTTATACTTTGCTCTTGGGCTTTCATATCAACGGATTAAGAGTTCATCAAGTTGCTCTGACATTATGGGTCCCTTCCAACAGCGCCTCAACTCGCCTGGCGCCAGCATCCGTATAGCGTCGTTATGATGCTCTCAGATTTGTTCTTAACGGATTCTTGTTGAGGGTTTAGACCCGCCAAGGGATTTCTCCTTGGTCAGGGAGACTCGGGTTACGGCAGACCAAGAGGTTGACACCACCGGAGTCGCCCGGACCTAAGGAGTTCATAGGTATAATTGTCGGAGGTTGACGGCCACTGGATTGGTCGGGAGGTTGCTCCACCGTCAGTCTCCTTGAGTCGGGCCTGTGACGAAATCTATTTTGAACTCAACATATCGATTTGCCTTTGTCCATATTTCCTGTCAATCATATCATCATATCCATCATATCGGCATGAGCAATTTTAAATTTAAGCTTGATTTGTGATCATGTACTGATAATCTTTAATTTAATTTTACAAAGAGGATCATTATGCAATTCTCTTCCCCTTTCCATTCTAATTTTCCATGATTTGGTGCACGTCATATGCTTTAAATCATAGAGTCGAGTCTCTCGGATGCATAATTTTGTACTATTTTTTACTATTTTCAAAATCACTGTTTTTTATGGTCCATGACCATTAAAAAAACAGCGATTTTCTATCTATCTAAATAAATAGCAAAAAAATTTTAAAAATTGTAAAATTTGATCTCCAAGCACATTTCAATATAGATATCTTGTTGAGCGGTTTGGATCGACTGTTTGGTATTTGAAAACGGAGATATAAGCGTGAAATAAAAAACAAGATCCTTACTTCGCAACTCACCCTAGCCCACCTACCGATATTTTTATTAATATCCAAAGTTTAATAGAAATTAATTAATATACCAGGTTCGCTGGAAATTAATATAAATACCCCTACTGGCCGGAAAATGGTCGGTACCCTATTTAATCAATTATCGGCCGGAAAATGATCGGTACTTTCTTTTATTAACTACCGGCCAGAAAATGGCTGGTACCCGTATTTTTTTTTTTTTGGCTGTTTTATGGTTTATTGGAGTATTTTCCGTTTAGATTTTATGTTGTAGTATTTTATGTTATTGTAGTATTTTCTATTTAGATTTTATGTTGTACTATTTTTGTTATTGTTGTAGTATTTACTGTTTAGCATAATCATGATAATTTATTTTATTTTAGTATAATTTAGCGTAACTTAGTTTAATTTAGCATATTCCTGATGATTTATTTTATTTTAGTACAATTCTCATTAGTTTAATTTAGTGTAATCCTGATAATTTATTTTATTTTAGCGTAATTTTGCATAAGTTAGTGACGAAAAAAGATCTAAAAAAATATAAAAATAGTACCATAAAAGCACACATAAAAAAGAACGGAAATATAAGATAATCCAAACATAAAACACCAAACATAGTATACCAAGTATAAATAGTACAAAACAATCACCGCTAAGGATCGGGGGACCATCGCTCAACTGGTACCCCAGCGTTCGCTCGAACCGGCCAGACTCTCTCTCTCTCGATGTAATGACATCAGCCTCGGCCTCACTGCATATCCGCTCGGCGGTATTCCGGACTGGCTCATACGTCGGCCTAGAGACTGGCAGGGGTGTACAAAATATGGATGCAGCGAACTCAGTCCCAAAGCCAGGCTGAGTCTGAGAGCCGCTACCACTAGCCTCTCTATTATTTGGCATCTCTGACTCATATTTTGGTACTGGCGGTGGCACCATGTCGGCCAGATCCTCCTCGAATACCCCGATCTCATCGAGACTGAACGCGCCAAACGCGACATCCGTAGGAAAGGACTTCGGAGTCGGTGGCGGCATCTCGGCCGAAACCTGCAATCATATACATAATTAAGTAAATTTGATCTGAATGAATAAATTTGTACTAACTTGACAGCTAATGAAATATGACATAGTAAAGGCTGAACCAGACGTCCATGTGATCACTCAAAAGAGAGCAATGTTTCTTTTAATATTTATAAACTCGAAAATGCTATCGATTCGGACTGCAAGCGCACAATCCTATCGAGTATTATATTCGAGGTCGATCCACAGGGAATATTGGTTCAATGCTTTGAGCGATCGAATCACAATCTTTCGAAATGCTAGATGAAATCTGAAAATTGAGAGATGTTGTTTTGATCAATGTAAATTAGGAAGCAATTAAAAGTAATTAAAATAAAGATAGAGATGCGAATTCCTAGGGTTTCGGCACACCATTGCCACTCAATCCGCCTTGACAATATATTCCTGTTGCGTCTGATTTCCTGTTGTTGTTTTATGAAAGATAACCACATAGGTCACTGCGATTTATGTTACGCAAGAATGACAGATCTTTCATCGAGATTCTACACAGGACACTGCGATTTTCCTTACACAAATATCTGATCTCTCAAAATCCCAAATTACTACACAGATCACTGCGATTTTCTTTACGCAAGTGATGGAATTTAGTACGCGTTTTGTTGGTCTAGTTTATGGTTTTTCCACTAAGATTTTCTTCACATAAACCTAATAGATCTCAACGAGGCTAATTCAAACAAATAGTTTCTCTTACCATTAAAGTACTGTCACTACCCTAACGGACTCAAACTAGATCATTGAAATTAGATAAAGAGATAGTAAATCACAAAAGCATTTTAATACAACAACAAGAAACCATAATCAACAGAAATATATATATCAAAACATCAAGAGTAACAAGGTTTACTGCCTAGCCCTAAGAAAAGGAACTTAGCCGCGGAACGGCATTGTTACAAGCACTCCTCTCTTCTTACTTTAATCAAATCTAACCATAATTACAAAGATAACTATTCCTTCTGCCCAGGGGCCTTATATAAGAGTGGAGGGACGTCTGGAGGTTGAGTAGGGGCTAAGAAACTGATCTGGAAACAGCTGTCGGCAGTTATTCCCCAAGGGTCGCCTTCGGATATGGACCGTATCAAGTGATACGGTCCGTATTAGGACCTTGACAGTTAGGGTTTAATGCTTCCAGCGCTATCTTCTAGTCTGTGCTAGGCCTGGTCCGTATTAGGCAATACTGGCCGTAACAGAGACTTAGTCGATGAGCGTCGCTGATCCGATTGACCCGATTATAGCTCCATTTGGTGTAAAATAGTCCCAAAACCTGTTTTCTACAATAAAACATAAAGAAGGGTGACAGTAGCCTTTTTCTCTAATAAATCAAACATAAGTGTGAGAAAATATGCAAAACCTAAGCCAAAACCCTACGTAAATCATCATTATTTTGACTCTGATCACCATGCTCGTCGTAGAATGCCTCCCACACAGTCATGGACAATACCCAACAATGGTAGTCCCACTTTGGCTGCTCATCGGGGGGAGGTGACATCTCATCTAGCATAACCGGGCTCGTGTCGGGCTCGGTCAGATCTATCTCACGCCAGTTGATGTTCTCTCTGACTCTCGCAACATGGTGATGAGCTTCCCACTGTGCCCGGCATCCTCGACAAAATTAGCATTCTGCTTGAGGAAGTAGTACCCAAGACGTCTCCAATTCTTCTTTTCCAACATAGTGATCCCATCCCATAGTAAGCTAGGTCAAAAGCTGGAAAAAAATTAGTTTGTTAGATCAAACCTTGATGAACTAATCAATTAGAAAAAAAAAAACTATGTAGTTTTAGGTACATTATCTGGTGAGCTCCATTTTTACCGTTGGGTATGTAACCATCATCATCTTTGACCCTGTAGCATAAATGGAAACTGTAATCGCCCTGCAGATATTTTACGAAATTTCTTTAATATTTATGTCCGAATCAAAACTCACAATTTGAGTTAATTTAGAGATCCGAATTCATACACAACCATAACTAGTTTTTAGCTATATATATGCATAGCTATAAATGTGTTTCTTTACTCCTGAACAAAAATCGTACACATAGCTGCAGCACTGCACACAGCAGAGTCCCCCTAAATGCATATCTTTACATAGCTATAAATGTATATCTTTACATAGCTGCAGTGATGAACACTGCAGTCTTACCCTAAAAATTATGACTTGAGAGTTCCGAGAAAAAAAGAAACTGATGTGCATCGTTTCTTCTTTTGTGTTTTTTGGAGATATTCAGTTCAATGGCTATTTCACTTCGGATATAAATAAAACACAGATAACAAGTCGAAAGATCGAATCTGAGGGTTAATTATCAAGAACAAATTTGTAGATAATTAAATTAAAATTTGAAAATGAATTAAAACTGTTAAAACCAAAATAAGTAATTATGAATTAAAAATTTAAAACAACTTTCAAATTCAATAATTCAGATGAATTAAAAAATTTAAATGAAGAGGAACTAATACATACAAAGTAAACATTTTCCAATGGATCGGATTTGACTGTTCCACTCTTTAGTCTTTTCCAATAAGAACTCAAATGCCTCACTGCTTCATGGCCCAATCATACCCTGACATAAATTTTTTTAACCTACAAACTAAACTATTTGATGGATAATATTTACCAGATTGCACTAATTTGTATACATGACCCATCTAAATGAAGTAAAACAGAATGCTGAGGTAAACAAGTTTTGATATTGTTACAGTCCAAAAATTATTCAATCAAGTTATATTTTAATACAATTTGTTATAATATTGAATGTTGAGGTATATTTTTGTCATTTTCATTCTACATTTTTATTTTATTTTATTTGAAACCGTAGGTTTTCATTTCTACTTGAATTAACAAGAAATATGATACCTTGTGCTTGATGAAATGAGGGTCTAGTTCTATGACATGAATAAACCCAAATCTTGCTCCCCTTGCCGACATTTTTACTAATATCCAAAGTTTAATAGGAATTAATTAATATACTTAGATCCGCTGAAAAATTATAAAAATATCCGTACCGGCCATTTTCTGGCCGGTACGCAATTTAATTCAGTACCGGTCAGAAAATGGCCGGTACCCAAATTTTTTTTCTTTTTTTTTTTGCAACAGTAGTGGCCATTTTCTGGCCGGTACTTAATTTTTTTTTTTTTAAGATTGGCATAACATGTTGGTTAGAAGAAAAAGTCGTAGGAAACTCGGATTGAAGTACCGATATTTTTTTTACAATGTCGTATGACACTAAAGTTTATTGTTCGCATGTAGCTAGTGAATTTAATTTGACAATAATCGACATTCTAAAATTGAGTACCGATGCTTTATGCACGGCTTTACGACGGTAGAAATGCATCAATGTTTCATTGCAAAAACATCAGCGACGCATCGATGTTTTTATAGCACTACCCGGCTATAGAACATCGATGTTTCATTGCAAAAACATCGATGATGCATCCATACATGCAACCGATATGTACCACATACAACCAACAAAATGCATTTGTTTGATCTTAGCCAAACCGAGTGCAAACTTCAATCCGAGTTTCCTACGACTTTTTCTTCCAGCCAACTATGGTATGCCCATCCTTTAAAAAAAAAAAAAAAACAAATTTTTTGGGTACCGGCCATTTTCCGGCCGGTACTGAATTAAATTGGGTACCGGCCAAAAAATGGCCGGTACAGATATTTTTATAACTTTTCAGCGGATCTAGATATATTAATATATTTCAATTAAACTTTGGATATTAGTAAAAATGTCGGCTCCCCTTGTGACACTATAATTTTCATTTTCAATTTGTTTTTTGGAAGTTGGAACTATATTTTTCACACTAGAGATCAGATCGATGCAAAATGGAGATGTCCAGTTTGACTGGTCAAACACTTTGGGTAGTAGACGTTGTAGTCTAAAAATAATGCATAGGAAGATAGATACAGTACATGATTAAAGGCACAAATTTCACAATTATAAAAGAAATTAATGTTCTTATCAAGTTAACAACAATCAAAATCAAACAAATTTACACAATACTGCAAGCGGAAAGAGATGCACGAGCCTCAAAATCCGAAAAATCAAGCAAATTTTTTTTTCCAAAAACAGCCATTTTCTAAACACCAGTAATTTTCAAAAATTCTAAATATATAGTAAAAATTTCAAAAAAAATGTAAAATTTAGTCTCCAAGCACATATTAATATAGATATCACATCTAACAGTTTAGATCGACAGTTTGGATTTTGAAAATTGAAAAACCAATTAGTTGCATCAAACACTAGAACAAACATTTTGATATTAGCCAATCTCTCTCTATATATATAGAGAAAGAGAGAGTGTGGCTTTGTACTTCTTGAAGTAAATGACATATTTTATTTCACGCTCATATTTTCGTTTTTGAAATCCAAA
Organism: Carex parvula; assembly: GCA_025461045.1. Classification (NCBI taxonomy): domain Eukaryota; kingdom Viridiplantae; phylum Streptophyta; class Magnoliopsida; order Poales; family Cyperaceae; genus Carex; species Carex parvula. The sequence goes on along the minus strand of JAJGRW010001188.1, from coordinate 1,087,254 downwards.
AAATTGATCAAAACCATTCAACATGATCTCCATAATAAAATGTGCTTGAAGACAAAATTTTGCATTTTTTGAAAATTTTTTACTATATATTTAGAATTTTTGAAAATTGTTGTTTTCAAGAAAATTCTGAACAATCAAAAACAACGATTTTAAAAATTTTAAAGAAATATTAAAATTTTTTCAAAATATGTAAAATTTGGTCTCCAAGCATAATTCAATATGGAGATCAACATGAATAGTTTAGATCAGAATTTTAAACTTTGAAATTGCAGAATATGAGTGTGAAGTAAAACAGTCGCTTTAATTCATGAAGCACTTGATCTGAACATTCTGGACCATCCAAAAACAGACTATCTAAAAAAATAGTAAAAGAATTCAAAAAATTGTAAAATTTGGTTTGCAAGTACATATTTTATAATCATATTGATCGGTTCGGATCGATCGTTAAAATTTTGAAAAGTCAAATTTTGAGCCGTAGCACGGACCCAATCCGTGCTATGCATAGTACCGTTGCCTCACTCATATATATATATATATATATGTATGTTTGCCGACATATAAAAAGGAAATAAAAAATAAAAAAAGTTTACGTTTCTTCCGTTAAATATGAAAGACAAATATATGGAGATCTGAACATTTTTTATTATTCAAATGAAAAGGAATCTATCGGAAAAAGTGAAAATAAATTGCTGCACATGCCATCACGTTCACATATTCATTGATTGGAGATGCATGCTTTGAAAGAAAAGGAACCTATCGGAAAAAGGGAAATTCATTGATTAGGGACGCATGCTTTGAATGAGTTCTCTTCCTTCAAATGCGCAGAGATATAAAACAATCATTAAATTAATAAAACCACCAGCTGTTAATTATTATAATATTGTGCGCATCAACCGAGAATATCAATTAATTAATCAACCTTTGAAATAATGCATCAACCAGGGGCCAGTTGAGGCATCTAAATTCCAGATCCGATCCTCTTATCCTGCCTATCTTCAACTAATACACCAACATTTTTTCTTCTCTAGCTAGTTTCAGCTGCCACATAGAATACAGAAACGGGATGGCTGAGACTATTGTAAATTTTGTGCTGGAAAAGCTCGTTGATGGTGCAGTTAAGGAGGTTTTACGCATACACGGCATCGATGAGCAAGTGGAGAAAGTGAGGCGTGACCTCGAAAGAATTCAGGCTTTTCTGAAGGATGCTGACAAGAACCAAATCACAGATGAGAGACAAAAGCATTGGGTCAAGGAAGTTAGAGATGTTGCCCACTTGATAGAAGATGTCATTGACATCTTTCTCTTGGAGGTCTGAAACTTTCTTATAAACTGAATTTTGTTTATTTATTCATTGGATTGTCATATATATTACAATTGCTTTTATACCTATCCAAGGCTTAATTAATTAAGAGCCGTTGTAGTACAATGCACCAACATCCAGTACCTATAACAAGCTATAAAATATACAACTCATGAAAAGAAAAAAAAAAGTGTTATTTGTAAAGTTCCACTATAGTCTATGCTAAAAATCTCTGGCTTAATTCTCTCTCTAATATTTCTAACAAGGTCCCACCAAAATCGACTGGATCCAACGGCATATGGAAGGCCATGGAAAGGTTGATAAAGAAAGCTAAAAAACTCCCGGCTGTAGACAAACTTGTTGATGAGATAAAAGAGATCCAGACAAGATTGGAAGAGATCAAGGCGAGCAGAGAAACCTTTGGAATCAATAATCTAGGTGAGG